>CM041776.1:313659395-313956221 GCA_023374045.1 Limonium bicolor | reverse complement strand
TGAATTTTTATACACACTTAATTTTTCACCCCAACTAATTGAGCTAAATGAAAAAAAATTATCTTATTGTTCATCCAATTTTAAGCTCTTCAAAACAAGACCAGTCATGGATATATTTTGACAACTTTAAAAAAATTTTTTTTACATGTATAGAGCACAGAATGTAAAAGAAAACTTGTACAGATGGTCATACAAATATGTATAAATATTCACTAAAACATGTACATCCACACGTAAAAACATGTACATCCTCGCATTAAAAACATATAGATAGTCATATAAACCTATATGAATAATTAAATATGTACATCCTTAGATTAAAACCTGTACATATAAGGAAGAACACTTGTACAGATGGTCATACAATATGTACAGATGGTCATACAAACATGTACACATGTTCATTAAAGAACATGTACATTCTCACATTAAAATATGTACGTACATCCTCACATTAAATATCATCGTATATATGTAAAAATAATTTTTTTAAAAAGTTGTCAAACATGTCATGTTTGGTCTTGTTTTAAAGAGCTTGAATTTATATAAACAATAATATAATTTTTTTTCATTTTAAACTTATATATTAAAAGTTACAACAATGAAAAATTTTGTGATAAAAAAAGGAAAAAAAATGAAATTAAAAAAAGAAAAGAAAAAAAGAAAACAAATCTATACATACGCATGAAAAAGAAAAAAAAATGAAAAAAAATTGCGTGCCTTGCACCGCAAGGAAAAAAACTACTGGATGACTACAGTCCAAGAATTTGGCAAGTTAAAAAAATGATCTAATTCTAAGTTAGTAGACCGATGAACCTTGTTGCTTGAAACTAGGCTCTGAGACACGCAGTGGGATGCAAAATAGATGTTGAGGCACATCAAACTCCAGATTGCTAGATAGTTGTGCATATTCTGTTCATTTACTATTCTTTATATGTTTTTAAAAATTTTATTTTTATTTTTTGTGTGCACATATTTTTGTGTAGGCAACTGTATAATGAATCTAAATACCAAACATTTGTACATTTTCATAATTATTGTTGTTTTCATAATTAGGGTACCTCATGAGTACCCAGCCCTATTATCAATCAAACAAAACAATGTGTGGAGATGCTGAGTCATAGGACAACTCACGGTTAATAACTTATACAACATGTATTTGACTACATGCACATGTAGCTAAAGATAGCTATAATATATATATAGTAGAAGAATTATGTACATTACACCTATAAAACTTACACATTATTTATATAACAAATATTGTACACAAAAATAGTATTTTTAGTATAATTGTTTGTTGTAGAGGTTTTCAACTGCAACCGTTTGTAAAACAATCAGAACTACTCACAAAACTTTCGTCTGCAACAGGCTGCAGAACTCAAACTAACTCATTAATCTTCCTAAAAATTCTAACAGGCCAAATGCCATAAGAATTCTACAGTTTTCTTTGATGTATGATAATCAAATTTACCCCATCTCAGATTCAATTCACTGTTTATATCAAGAATACACTTCCCACTGCCAGGCATAACATTTTGAAACAGAACTTTATTTCTAAGTTTCCAGATATGATATATTACTACACCCACAGCCGAATGTAGCTATCTTTTACCCCATGTAGCCAAGAATTTTCAAAATCAAGAGGCCATTTAAACTTTTTAGGACTTGTGAAAGTTACCAACCCCAAAATCAGAGCACTCGATTTCAGGGGTCATGATCCTTGGAGGCGATTTCAGTGGTGGAAGCCCTGTTTCTCTTGCACTCAGACGAAAAGACTGGTATTCCCCCTCCGACATTATCTCTCAGTTTTCTCCTCAGAAGCTTATCTCAAACTCGTACGAGGAGTATTATCAATTTTGAGGCTTTTTCCTCCACTTGCGATTTGGGGATTTTGCCGATTTGAGGCTTACCGGTAATTCCCCCTTTCCTCTTCACTGTCTGTCATCTTTCTGGTGCTCCTTCACCAGTTTCTTTTAAGTTTGCTCTGGTTGTTCTCGAACAATCTGTGCTCTTTTCTGGTTCAAAGTTTGCTCTGGTTCTTCTCCCTTAATCTGGTGCTCCTGTCTAGTTTTGTCTCTGTGAAGCCGTCGTTCGAAGATTTGGGTGTCTTGCTCAGCGATTAGAGATTGTTAAATTCTCCACTTACTAGCAGTTGTTTCTAGGGGTTTGGTGAGAAGCAAGTTCTTGTCTGATTTTGTTCTTCTGTGTTCCCTGGGTTGGTTGGTAATCTCAGTCTAGTTGTGGGTGGTGATTTCAAGGTTGATTGAGGCTCTGATCTTCTGTCAGTTTGGTTTGACGCCTTCAAGGGTTTTTTTGGCGATTTTCTTATCGATTGTTCTCCTGGTTTTTCAGATCAGTGTGTAGTGTGTTTTTTCTCAGCAGTCCTCGGTGGTCAACAAATTGTCACCCTTATGAGCTGCGTTACTCTCAACTTTTGGGGATTGGGTCACTGCAGTATATTAGCTTAAAAAGCTTAAACCTGATGTCCTTTTCCTAAGTGAGACTCACAAATCTTTCGTTGACAAGGATCTATTTTTTAGTAAGTTTTCTCACTATCTTGGAGTAGCTGTTGCTAGTAGAGGTAGAAGTGATGGTCTTTGCTTCTGTGGAAGAATAAGATTGTTGTTCTATTGTCTCTCACTCTCACCATCATATGTGTTATTAGATTTCTTGGTGATCTTCAATTTTTATTTATTGGGTTCTATGATTGGGCCAACTGGAGTCTCGAAGCTCCTTTTACTCAAAGAACACCTCCATCCTTTGGGTGATAGCTGGCGACTTCAACCAGATCCTTTATGCTTATGAAAAGACGGGTGGTAACATAAGATATGAGTCTTAGATGCTCCCGTTTAGGAATGTCATTTCTGAATGTGATATGCGTGATGTCAGCTTTTTTGGTGCAAATTCTACCTATACTAATTGTACCTATACTAATTGTCAAGAAGGTGACTTCAATTGCCATAGTAAATTAGTCAGGGTCTTTTGCTCTTTTGATGAGATGGAGCTCTTTCCTAACTTATTAGTGGAGCATTTTCCTGATCATTGTTGTGTGGATATCAATCCAAAAGGAGATGCAATTTCCAAACGATGTTTCTAGAAGCCGTTTCTTAAAGATTTGCTCAAAGACAGACAAAGGTTGCTCTCTAAAGACATTTAAGAATACACAAGGAGGACATTTTTGACCAAAAAAGGGAGCATACATGGTAACCAGGGTTATCAGGGCATTGCCAAAAGACTAGAAGACATGCCCAAGAATGGTCAAGACATGCCCAGAAGATGTCAAAAGGAAGCCAGAGACCCGTTTGCGGAGTTCTCAGCAAAGACCAACAAAGCTAAAAATAAGATAAAAGCAATTAGTGTTTTTATCTTTTAGACCACTTGTAAATGATAGGTTGTACTTAATAGCCTGGGAAACTATACACTTGACCTTTGGGCATATAAACTTGGGTGTCAATACCTTTTTCGGTTTGATAACCTGGATTCTGAACAATTTCAATTGGTTCAAATACACATTCATGAGGATCTTCACTTCTTTCGGGCTCATATGCCCATCCTCAGTGAAAGAAGAATTCGTAACACAAGTTTTAAAGATCCATCTCAGGCAATTCTTTTGGGCTCTGAAGCCTTACTTCATTATGGCCTACATATTCCACTCAAATAATTCGCCATTTAGATCCCATAATTTGCATGAATATCTCAGTCCAAAGCTTAAACCTTGATTCAATGGCCTAGTAGCCCATTCATTTCCACGCGATTTCTTCGCGGTCCAGATGCCTCACTCATAGTCCGAGAACTTTCTGGCCCATGCATGCCATCTTCAGTCCAAAGAAATTCAGGCCCAGACGCCTATTCAAAGTTTAAAGAGCAGTTCGGCCCAAATGCCTCATTCACACTCTAGAGACATTTCAAGTTCTGACTTCTTTCTTTCCGCTCAAGAGCCCACTTAGAGTTCGATCGGTCTCTTTGTTGTGTTCTATCAGTTTCCTTTAGTTGCGTAGGAAATTTTCCATTTCAGTAGGTTTACCAACTTCTAGGACATCCTATCATTCACCAGCACTTTTCCTTTTGTTAAATCATTCATATTTAGTCATTTTCAGGAGATAAACAAAAGATCATGGTAGTCCTCGTGCCATCCCGATGGTAAGTCACGGTTGAAAGCTCGAGTCTTCTATGCGCCAACATCAAGCATATTGGTAGTACTCGAGTTCAATAAGAAATCTATGGTTCATCACATCGTACTGCATATCATGATTAACGTGTTGTTTAAAATTACCATGACATTTATCATTCAAAAGCATCACATGAATTTGCAAACAAATGTTTCTAAAATCAAAATTCATGAATTTCTGTGATGTTTCCAAATCCACTCCCTTTAAGAGAAAGCTTTAAGAAATTTCAAGTCTGAAATAACTATTTTAAGGAAGCATCTCTTGTCATTACTGATAAGAAGTATTGATTTTTTAAAATCATCTTCTTCCTCATGCTCACAAGAAAATGACTTTTTAAGTCCAAAATTTTTTTAAACTGAAATGACAAAGACATGATGACCTTTCCTTGCAAAAAAATCAATTTTCACTAAGCAAATGTTTTTTTTCCAAACTAAGGTTAGTGAAATAATCAATTCCTACAGATGGACACAAAGACTTGTTTTTTGTTCTGATAAGATGAGCATGCTCTACCCAAACTCCACAATCCATCCTTGAGCATTTAACAACCCACATAACGGTTAAATGCACCTAGTAATCAAATCCTTGCTGAAATCCTTAAAGTAATACTGGGTGCAATCTGAGTTGGGATCTTTTATTTCAAACTTCTTTTGACAAATGTGTGAACACAACTCTTTGAGTGAAAGAGTGTAAGAGTGTTTTGAGTTGAAAAACCAAATGAGAGAAAGAGCGTGTTATCTAACACGACTCCGGTAAGGCCACATACAAAGGTGAAGAAAACAACATAACTCTGACTGAAGGAGATAGCTTGTAAATTTATGCTAAGATGTGTGAATAGTAACAAGAACAAATACATGACTATTAGGAATGATGAAGCACCTAGGTGAACCACCTTATAGCTAAAAAACCTGTGAAGCCCTGGTAGTAAACCCTAGGCACCCTGCTGAGCCTTTCATATACATCTTCTTTTTCATAGTAAAGCTCCACAAAATCCAACTCATGATGATTACCTACCCTGGTAACCAAAGGAAATGAGGAGCCCGACTATTGGATGACGACACCCCAAGTTCAAAAAGAGAAGCGACGCTACAACAAACATGATGGAAATCCACAAACGGTCCCAAAGTGACCAAGGATTCAGCAGCTCTAATCAAAGAGCTCCACAAGAACAGGATACACAAGAACTCCAAAGATGAATCAGCACCAAAAGAATAGGATACATAAGAACCCCGAAGATGAATCAACTCTAAAATAACGGGAAGCACAAAAACCTCGAGGATGAAAAGACAATCTGAAAGCCTCAAATATCCAAACAATAACAAAAACGGCAACTAGGCAACTCCAAAGTTCAAAGCCCAAACCCTGAAGGCAAATCCACACACAATAGCAAGACAACTTCACACTTAAGGACGAGAAGGTGAATCCAAGAGAAGGTGCAAGTTGCAACTTTAGTCACTCTTGAGCTCCACAAAACCTAAAAATATCCCTCCATGGTCCCAATGACATTAATCACACCCAACAACCCCGTTATAAGCCTCAAAGACTTCTGACTTAATAGTTACGTGTCTAATCAAGTGAAAGTAACATATTGAAGGTGTAAATCCATTAAATATTGAATTTAGTAGTCAACAAGTTTTGATTGTAAGTTATGAATGAGTGCAAATTCTAAAATCATCGAGAGTAGGTAGAAAAAGCACCACATTAAAGCAAGCCTTAACCTTGTAAGGACAAGAATAGCTCACATGTTTTAATCGAAAAAATACTGGGGGCAATCAATTGTTCTTGATTGATTACCATAATTCTAACTCAAATTGCTTAAAGAATAATGGGGGAAATTGTTGTTTCAAAATTTTTCGAATATATATCCTATCTTCTCAAGCCTTGAGCGCTTTGTAACCTTAAGCACCACATTTTAGCTCCACAATCCAAAAGCCTTAAGCACATTATAAGCCTTAAGCACCACATCGTAAACTTCAAGCCTTAAGCACATCATATACCTAAAGTGCCACGTCTCAACACTACAACCCCAAAACCTCAAGCACAATATAAGCCTTAAGAACCATAAAAAATCCTTAAATCCTTGTAAACCTTAAGTACCACAATGAAAACACATCCACGTTCTCTTAAAAGCATGTTCTTCTTTTAGGAGAAGACTGAATTCTCTAATCAGGAAATGATGACTTCGCTAGCCTTTTTAAACAAGGAACTTTGTGAATTGGATCATCATCACGTTTGGTATTTTTGTATTCAATTCTTCAAAATATCTTACCAATTTTTTCAATAACAGGTTCCGGTCTTTACAAGCATCCAGGATGCATTACAATTCATGCATCATTTGCATAAAAGATTAATCATTGTCACTTTTGGTACCTTTGCAAACAAAATCATTAAGGACTAGTTTCGCTCCCTACAAGCACCCGGATTGCACACATTGAACAAATTGCATCATTACATCTTTCTACATCATCAAACACATTGTATACCTACAATTTCAGTACGAGATCCTTTGCTAGTAACCTTTGTTTCTTAGCATCAGACCTTAGTTCATCGCCTGTATGAGAATCCAGTTCATCTACTATGTGAGACCTTAGTTTATCTCCTATGCGAGACATTAGTTCATCTCCCGTGCCAGACTTTAGTTTATCACCAGTTGCAGAACTTTGTTTAATTTCAGTGTGAGACGTTTAGGAGACCAGTGTGATATTTAAGTTGATGGGGTAGTGGCAATAAGACTCCTTTACGTTTATGTCAACTTTTTAGGAAGTAATAACTAGTGGGCAGTGACAATAAGACCCCTTGGAAAACTAGGAGTTATCCCAGGTCCTCAGTTAGTGGGAAGTGGCAATAAGTCCCCTTGGAGTCTAACCAGAGGCACTAGGTGGTCAGCGTCTCACAACTCGAATTCCTAGGTGGCCAGCACCTCATAGCTTGGCAATTTTAACTTGTTCTTTTTAACTGGCAGTGTCTCATAGCTCTACAATTTCTAGTTTTTCTTTCTAGGTGGCCAGCGTCTCATAGCTCGACAATTTCAAGTTTTTCTTTCTAGGTGGCCAGCGCCTCATAGCTCGACAATTTCTAGTTTATTCTTTCAAGGTGGTCAACGCCTTATAGCGCAACATTTCTTTAGTTTTTCTTTCAAGGTGGACAGCACCTCATAGCTTGTCATTTTCTCAATTGAAAACTACCATGAGTGGCGGAACTTTCCCCAGTTGTAGAAATAACCCAAGCTGCAGAAATCACCCCAGTTGAGAACTAACCTGAGTTATGGAACTCACCCTAGCTTCAAAACATACCTGAATTGGAGGAATCCGGTCTTCATAAGCAATTGAAGCTGGAAGAATCTTCATCTCCATAAACAATCCGAGTTGGAAAGATTTCGGTCTCCATAAGCAATCCGAATTGAAGAGAATTTGGTCCCTACAAGCACCCGAATTTTCAGCACGTTTGATTTTCTTTAAAAAGTGGTCAAGGCCTCACAGCTCGAGAAACTCAAATCTTCATCAAGGTGGTTGAGGCTTCACAACTCGACAAACTCCAATTTTCATCAAGGTGGTTGAGGCATCATAACTCGACCAACTCTAGTTTTCATCAAGGTTTTGAGCGCCTTCAAACAGCTTATGAGTGTCCAAATGAGCATGTTTTAGGGGTGTATTTCCTATGTTTTATCAACACTTTTTATACTCATTTCTCTACTCTAGCCAGTTTTCCTCTAGTTTTGTGTTTTATTGGTGTTTTACACAATATTATTGAAACATGAGGAATAACATAGCTAGGAATAAAGTAGACGAAGAGACAAATGTGTGGGCGTAAATGGATCCAAAATCAGAGCTATAACGAAGAAGATAGAGTAGTTATTCTTCTCTGTCTCAGACCTCCCTAGGCCGGCCGCCCCTGTGGAGCGGTTGATAGTTCTAGAGGTCGAAAACGCTCGTTCTGGGGGCCGAAATTGCCTCTAGTCTAGACTGCCCCTACCGTCCGCCCCTATGGAGCGGTCGGAACGGAATTTTGCCCAAATTTACGTTTTTAAAAGTAAAAAGAAGGAGAAAGAGGGGAATGGAGAGCACGACCCATAACGGAGAAAAGATTGGAAAATAGAGGAAAGAAGGAAGAGGAAAAGGAAGAGGAAGAAGAAGAAGGGAAAGAAGAGGAAGGACTCCCTCACCATTAAAGCTTTTCTTCAACCTCCCATGGCTATTTCTTCTCCTTTATCTCTCATTTATGTGCTAATGGAGGCTTAACCTCTCCTGTAGCTTGGGATGGGATTTTGCGCCAAAATCCCTAAAACCTCCATTGTTGAACCTTGAACTTGTTTTCATGCTTTATTTTAGTCCTTGTGCTTAATGAAGATAATTATTGAGTGTTTATGGCTTCTAAACTTGTTGCTCATGATTTGAGGATTTGTTTAGGTTTTGCTTAACTAATTGTCAATTTGATAAATTGGTTGGATTACGTTGCCGATTAGTTTAGCATTAGTTTGGATTTCTATCAACATGTGATTCTGAGATAGAAACCTAGACCAAGGGGACTAATCAATGTACTTTATTTTGATGATTTTGAGATTAGACTACATTGCAACTTAGGGAACTTAAGCTTAGTGCTATCAACTGACCCGAGGCTTAGCTGATTGAGAAGTTCCGTTAAATTGGTTAGGATTAGTAGGCCTGGATTAGGTTACTAATTAATTAAGTGTTCCGTTGTTTAGCTATAAGTTCAAGGGTCGACAATCGGTAATAAGGGGAGGACGGGTGCCAATCCATCCCGGGATACATCTATCATAGATAGTTAGTTGAGTGTTTATAGCTTTTCTTTATTTTTCCAATTACAACCCCAAAACCCAAAACCCTCAATTTACATTTATGCATCGTTTTTATATTCTTGCACAAACACTAAACTTATAATCGGCTAGATAGTTACGAAGTCCCAGTGGATACGACCTTATTGTACTACAACGATTGTGTTCACTGCCCATAGTTAGCAAGATAGTTTCACTACTATTCTTCACAACAACAGCCGGTGGTTCAATGAATTTTCTTCTAGGTTTTGGGCGCCTTCGAAAATCCCAGTACTTCCAAAGTTTATTTCTAGGCTGCCAATGTCTCCAAATAGCTTGGCACAAGCTCTTTCATCTTAGGCATCCAATGCTTCATAATAGCTCGGTGCGATCAATATGATTCAGTAGGGTGGATTTTGATAGAGGAGACGAAGACGTCAAGGCTCAGCAAATTTTGGGATGTCACTCAAGCATCAACTATTCTTTGCATCTTCATTACCAAGTCTAGTTGACGGGGGAAATCTGTTATACCTAAAATTTTACACTCAGGAAAGGTTCTAGCTCACAAAGTCAAGGTGAAGGGAAATGGTCAAATGACACAAGGTCAGGATATTATTAAGCATTAAAAGGGTATTTTTGGAACTTTTTATCTTTAGGTGACTTGATCATCATTCAAAATGTTTTTAACGTCATAGTTTTCATCAAGGATACTTTTCGTATTTTTAGGATGATTTTATTTTTGAAAATTCAGCTTTAAATTCCTTTTATAAGCTATTTTCCTTTGAAAATTTCCTAAACTAGCGGTGAGCAAACGGGGAGGTTATTTTGGTTTACGAAATAACCATTTTTTCAGGTTCAATCACCGTATTTTTAACCATCCTACAAAATGTTGCTTATTTTGGTTATAATGGTTATTCGTAATAAAGTTCGATTCGGTTATCGATATGGAAATTCAAACTTTGGTTATCCGTAATAACCAAACTTTTATAAAATTTATTTTTTCTGAACTCAATAATTTTATCTATTACTTTCACTACTCACTCAATTAGGTTTAGGTTTTGATTATTTTGGTTGATTCGGAAAGTTTGGTTATTTTAGGAAGTTCGGTTATTTCGGTTATTTATGAACTTCGGTTATTGGGCAGTTAACGGTTATTAGTGTAACATAAAAGCAGTTATTGGTTAGAACAAATATTAGTATTAAATTTGGTTGATTCAGTTATAACCAAAATAACGGAACACCACACTTACTTCAAACTTCGGTTAACGGATATCCGATTTAACCGTTTGCTCACCGCTACCCTAAACTTCCAAAAAAAGAAAGAAAAAGCACCAACTTACTACAAACAGAATTGCTACTTTGGCTAACGTGTCTACTTACAGTCGTGAACATGGGAAAATGTGTTTTGAGCCAAAATCCAAAATTTCTGAGGTAAAATTCAAGCTCCTTTAAAATTTTCTCTCTCCTTCAAAAAATACCCAAATTACTTAAAAATTGTTTGAAATTTTAACACATAATAATGGATCATACTTGGAGAAGAATCTAGTTGAAATTTCAAAATTTTGTTTTTTCAATATTTATTTATGAATTATTGAAGGCACCAGATTGCAAGGTTTTTATAAATCACTCGTTTATCCAAATGAGGTGATTCTAACTCTAAAGTTCGTAAAAAATCCCTTTTATCTACCATTAAATTTCATGATTGAATTCGACCCATAAGTTGGTTACCAATCATAGTAAACTTAGATCTTTTATCGAGATTTACTTTTATCTCTTTTCCTTTACCATTGCTATATAAACAACACCTCCCAAACGACCTAACAAACATTTGAAGTCAGAGAAAACTCTCACTGGCCTGACTCCCATGAAATTTCACACTTCAACACCAAAAAATCTACTAAATCACAAAAATAAACGTATCTTATCTTACTTTCTATTGAAGCTCCAATTGTTTAACCACTATTCAAATCGTGTATTAAAACTGAAGATCACACATAGGAAACATTGCCAGAAAAATAGGGACGTTGCCCAACCGGAAGTCAATCGACGAACCCATAAAAGAACCCCGATGAACATAAGTGATCCTTTGAGTGCTCGAATAGGTTAGAAACTCAAAATTCATAAACTTACAATCTTCACACATTCCCTATGTTTAGTGCAAAAATCTGATCTTGGAGTGCAATTCTTTTAAATATTTTACTTTTTGTCCAATGACTTATTTGCTAAGTATCATCACGAATTCGACTTCAAACTGAAAATTCTTTCATTAATCGAGTTTAGAATCATCTTGGAACTCAACCTCAAAATTTGAGCCAAATTCTCCACCGGAATTGTCTTAAACTCTTATCTAAGGTGGCCCTCACCCACGGACGCCGTATCCTGGGTAGTGGACGTGTCGTCCGGGTATCATCACAGACACTAGGTCTAAGGTCTTGGACAATAGAATTTTTTTAATCTTTTTGCTATTTTCATGTTTTTTGTTTATTTTCTAATTGTAGGTCCATGGTCTCGGACAGTAGGCCTAGGGTCGCGGACTAAGGAAACTTTTACCCCTTTTCTGACTTGGAATCCTAGTTTAGCTTAGTTAATTTTCCCTTCACTTTTAGTAAGAAAAAAACACAAAGAAATAGAAGGTGCCTCACTTAGGTAAATCAACCATATATTAAGCGTCAATATAACATTAGTAGAGGAAAAGTAGCTACAAAGGTTAATGAAAGTAACAGAACCCGAAAAAAGATATATATCAACCCCGAACCCAAACTCTTACCTTTCCTAGTTTCTTTAGGTTAAAACTTGTGGCGACTCAATAATAGGTCTAGTAGCTAACTTAGGTTATAATGATTACTGTTATACGACATAGTCTTATACTTAGGTTAAAAGTGGACCTAGAACCTGCACAGGTCCAAGACACTAGATCACATAGGAAAGTTAAAAAATCAAGGCTCACACATTAATTCCAGCATTATTGGTTTACGATTCCAGGGCAAAGGACGAGACATTAAATACTAAGTGAGAGAGACATTCTCACTTGCGCAATGATGGACAAATAATTCTGAAGTTGGAGGTTGAGAGCATGAGTAAGGGTCATTATTATACGTGAATTTTGTAAGGTTGCTAGAGAGTTGTAGAGAGGTCCCTGAGTCTGTAAGACACACACCAATGTGGTGTTCACTGAAGTGATCCCGAATCAAAAACTTGTATATAAAGTCTCTAGCGATGGTTAGAGTGTGAGGGTGTCTCTAGCAGTGGTCTAGAGAGTAAGGGTAGAGTCTAGTGTGTCTCGACTCTTTGTACTTTAACCAAGGGTGTGTTGTTGTGATGTATCTCCCAAATTCTGTGTAGATCGAATGTGTGAGGGGGGCTTCCGCTGAGGATGCAATTCAAATCAATACAACACAAATATCCCACAAAGTTGATCATCTTCTCTCTATTTCGAGTTTCTATCAGTTTTATACTCAAATCCAATCATCATTTTGGCAAAAAGAAAAAGAATCTGATGTCACGCGTTCAACCCCCCTTCTGGGTGAAGCTATCAGTGACCCCTCACTGATTTTGATTGGTATCAGAGCAAGTGCTCCTGTAAGTGGTTATCCCATTTGAGTTATAGATTAATGGCCAACGTCAACTTGATGGCGAGTGAGAATAGTCTGCACCCAATCGTCCACCACTGTTCAATAGCATAAACTACACCTTTTTTTGGAGAACAAAATAAAGTTCCATGTGAAAGTGAAGATCCAAGGATATGACAATTCATAGAAAGAGGAAATTATGAGTTCAAGCATGGAGATAGCTCCTTGAAGATTGTAGATGAGCTAACTGAAGATGAAGTCAAGAAAACATGCTCAACTGTCGAGCAGTTAAACTTCTACACCATTCTCTCTTACCGTTAGTTTGCGAAGATGGACACATTGACGACTGCCAAGGAGATCTAGGATACCCTCTTAGTGACCTATGGAGGATCAGCAAAATAAGAAGACAAAGATGGAGTTGCTCCTGATCCTTGTGGGTTGTTCGAGAAAGAAGAGAAAGAAAGTATCTTAGAGATGCACACAAGATTCACAAGATTGATAAATGAGATGCAAGTGCTTGGAGAAACCATCTCAAATGAAGAACAAGTGCGGAAATTCCTTAGATCACTTCCAGGTTCCTTTGACAGTAAAGTCAATACATTGCAAAAAGCTTATGATCTATCACATATGGCCATCTCAGACATGTGGGGATCAATAATGACATTTGAGCTACATTTGCAACATCGTGAGGCTTAATCTTCCAAGAAGGAGAAGAACAAAGGAAATTCCTTCAAAGCAAAAGAAAGTGAGTTTGAACCCAGGGTCGGCTCTTAAGGAGCCTAACCTATTCCATTCAACAGGGCCCCCAATTTGGGACCTTATTTAAAAAAAGTAATATATTAATTTTTTTAAAAATTGTTCAATCAAATAAATGACATGTTTGAATTAACAGTATTAAGTCTTTTTGAAGACAAGTTAATAAATATAGTAACAGGTGAATCTGTTTGTATTCCCTACTATCTGTTACTGTTTTAAAAAATTGCAAATCTATTCATCTTCCTCCTTTTTATGCAGATATAACCTTTTTAGATTCTTTACTATTATATTATGAACTAGTATTTTCTACCGATTCACTTCACTTCTCTCTCCCTCCACCTCTCACCGTTTGTCTTCTCACCTCTATTTTATTTTGTCAATCGATGACCTACTGCTTGACGTAGTCTATTCAATTCGGTCGCAAAAGAAATTCATAATCACATTCAGTCATTCATGTGAGCTACGCTGACCTACCTCAACTGAATGGTAATTTTTTAATTGTTTGATCTTCCTTCATCTTTCTTTAATCATCTATCCTTCTGAATCTTAGTTCGTTGTTTCATATAATTGGAGGAGATTAATTTGTGTCTCTACATTTGTACTTATAGAAAGTGGGGCAATTAAACGCGCTCATTAGTTTTCTCTCTGATGGTCCCTTTACAGAATAGAAGAAAACCGTATTCTGAATTTTCCTACCATTGCTACTCATCATTGGAAATTATCCACAAAAGATTTGAGTTGTTTGTGAGATACGAGAGTGGTATGAATCATGTGCTTCAATCATCTAGCTTTGATTTAAAAAGGCATCCCTTGTCTTTTGTTGTTGGAAAATTACAAAATGCATTATCTATAGTGAAGGTTTCCTAGTTGTAGTGGCAAATAATTCCTTTTTTTTTGCAAATCTATTGTCTACAGTGGAAGTTTTTTTTTATTTTCTTATACATATTTCTCATGATTTGCTTATATTTGCTTCTTATCACCTCTTTCTTTTCGTATATGTCTAATTGATATAATAATCAGAGGTGAAAAGACATCGCTTGTTCAAATTATCAATATTCTACTCTGAGTCAAATCTTCGACATTTGATTACCAAATCTCTGGTTCTATTGTTCCAACTTCTTAATTTCTTATAGCCTATATTGTTTCCATACTGGATTTTGTTTACTATGTCATCTAGGGTAGAAAATATGATTATGGACATGAAAAATGCAAGAAAAAATAAATAAATTTGAGGAGTTATGTCAGTCTAAAAAGGAGCTCTTGATGAATTGATTGTTATGCATGATAGCAAAAAAAAATGATGCCAACATGCTAATATTAATTTGATTAATTATGAAAAATAATGATGAAAAGGATATCGAAGGTACTAAAAATATTGTTGATGACATAAAACTAGAGTCATTAGAAACTCCTTTGCTAGATATATACGACCCAAGCATATGAGATTCTCTTGATTCTAAAATGATGTTTCAGTGGATAAGGGTCCCAAAGAGATTTGTCAATTGTGAAAGGTCCTAAGATAAGTTTTATAAGTGATTTTCTTTGAACTTTTATACTAGAGTTTTGCCAAATGGGAAAAAGAGTGATAGAGATGACTTGTGTACTCTAATGAGCTTGACAAAATGTTTTATTTTTGCAGTACATTGTTTTAAAAAAGGACTTGGAAAATGTCAACCAGTAGCTGAGGGTTTTAGATATTGGGAACTACTAGGACTAGGCTTAAAGAGCATGATACAAGTGTGGAACATCTAAAAATATGGCATCTTGGTATGAGTTGCGTTAAAGTCTCATGAAATCATCAAACAAGTGATAAGCAGCTCAAGACATTTGGAGAAAGAAAGGGATCATTGGAAAAAAATGTTGTTTAGAATAATTTCAATTGTGAAATTTCTTGGTTAGCATAATCTTGCTTTTCATGGTAAGAAAGAAAAGTTGTAGAAAAGAGCAATGGAAATTTTCTTAGGCCTACTGAGATGTGAGCAGAATTTGATCTAGTTGTCCCATGAGCATGTTAAGCGCATTACAGTGATGATCTTCATGTTCATTTTAGGTCATACTCCAAAATGAGTTGATACTTTTGCTTGATTCTACAATAACATCAGAGACCATTAGAAAAATAAAGCAATCAAAGTATATCTCTGTCTTCTTGATTGTACTCCTGATTCCAGTCACCGGAGTAAATGTAATTGATTATTCGATATTTGATGTTTCGTCTAGTGTTTTCATGTTGATGAGTCTTTTTTTAGGATTTTTAAGTGTGAATGATACTAGTGGTCATGGGCTATTTGATATTCTGCTAGCTGAAATGAAGTCAGTTGATCTCGAAATAGAGAATATTAGAGCGAAAGGTTGAAATGCCCTAGAAAACCCTAGCTCCAAAGGTACATTTTACCATTGTCATCATAGGTTATAGTAATGTATACTTGTCATTTACTTGGAATTAACACAAGGTAGTACATCAGAAATTAGTTATGACCACGAGTGCCTAGCATATAAATATGTGGTTTAAAGGACACCTAGACATTATAGTAAACCTTGACATCCGTAGAAGTTATAAATTCTAAACTTTGTACAATGTAAATTTCTAACATGTACAATGTACAATAGGTGCTAGATTGTGCATGAAATGACTAGCAAGTTTTGTCTTCTCTTATTCCTAATATAACCTAAGGTATTTAACTATAATATCACCTAACGTAACATGTTATTTTTAGTAGACCACACATGGCCTTAAAGTATACAGCAAAGACAAGTTATCATCATCCTTGTACAATCGCCATGTTCATCCCATTTATACTGATTGTATATGTTACTAATTAGTTAACTTGTCTCCTATTATCATTACCCATCTTATACCTCGAATTGGTCATCCAAACAAGGCCTTTCTTCACCCTTAATTAACCTTTATTTTCCAGCCAAAAACAAAACCAAACATGGCCTTGTGTTACAGCCTTGCATTACCGCCAATGTAACATGTTTTAACATCATCGGTTATACTTGTTACAAGTTAATTAGCAATTTTTTCCTTGGTGATGATTACCCATCCCAACACTTGCAACAATATTTATCGCACGGTAGTTGGCTTTCCTTGCTAAGATTACACACCCATGTACAAGATAAAGTTAATAAGTTCAGCCCTGTCAAACCGCTTTCTATATGTTACCTAATTAACAATCTTGTCTTATATAATCATTACTAACATTACACTAATGTATATCAGCCTTGTACTGCCGATTTACCCTGCTTAGTCATGGGTTAGTTGTCTTAGTTTTGTTCAGCCAGAAACCAAGAACAATAGGAGTTAGACACCTAAGGTGGTTATGTGTTATTTTGTGAGCTTTTCTTTGCCATTCTTAACTATAAATAAGCCCATCGACCAGCACCTCTCTTCATCCAGTAGTTGAGTCTTCCACCCCCTTCCTTTCAATGATAGAGAAGGGTCCATGAAGTAGAAGGAAACAACTTGAAAAAGAGCAGAAAACAAAACCGGTAACTAGGTATTGTACGACCAAGAGCAGGTGGGAGAATTTGTCCAAGGGAGCAAGGTGTTGTGTAGGAAAAATTGTGTAGATTTTCTTAGAGGAATTGGGGAGGTTTTAGATGTATAAACCAGAAGAGAAACTAGAAGAAATGGCAAGAAGGAACCAGGTAACTCTCGTGTACAACCAAGGTGTTAAAAGTTAGTTTTCCAGGTTGTTTTCGGTTTCTAGTTGTACTAACCTCTTGCTATTCTTTCTTTGATTGTTGATCTGAGTTCTAGCAAGTTTTGGAGGTTAAGTTAGGTAAGTAAAGAGCAAGTTAAAGGAAGGAAAACGTGCTTTAAGTCTTATTGTGCAACCAAAAACTTATGCTTGTGTACTAATAAAGTTCTTCTATTTTCTTAACATAACTTTATCATGAAAAGATGTTATTAAGATGGTTTGTTGATCAGGTCAAATAAGGTAGGAAGGTTGTTAATTTTCCTTAACAAAATAATAAGGTAACTTGGATGTACAATTGATTGTTCATGATCGTTGTTCTTGTGTAGCCAGTTGGGGAGGCACTTGTATGAATTAATTCTCTTGTGTTTAAAAGTTATCAAATCTTTAATGAAATATATATGTCTGGATGAACACCTAGATTAAGTAAAATTGTTGAAATAACCTAGATGTACAAAAGTGTACAATGAAAAGTATGATTATTGTTAAATTGTACATGTGTATGTTCTTATGTCGGTTCTATCCAGCAACTTATTTGATTGATTATCTTGACTATGTGCGATGTTATAACTTATGTTTCTTGTACATGGAAGTGTGGAAAGAGGCAAGGAAATGCTTAAGCCAAAATTGGTAAGGTTATCCATGGATTGTCACTCTTACCAACTCTTACCAATGTATTGGAGTTGATTATTGCCCCTACCAATGTATTGGGGTTTTATTATTGCTCCTGCCGATGTATTGGAGTTAAGACATCATGATCTAATCTAATGTAATGGTTTAACTTAGGAGGTGTGCACACTTAAGGACATGGGGTGAGGTGGATTATCAGAGGGGCAGAGAGTCTCAGTGGCCTTTGTCAAAAGACCGGTGTGCCCGAGGATAGGTGGAAATTGTACTATGGTGATGGATGTTGTACTTGTGGTGGAACTTGGTATTTGTCATGATCTTGCTGTTTGATATGGATTTTAATTATGAGTGATGTTTAGTATTGCTTTTCCAAGTGGACATTTATATACCTTGTGCTATGGTAAGTAACAAGGTTTAACATTCCTATGATTTTATGTGCAATATGTGCTAGCTTTGTATGGGTGTGCTATGTTTATGAATATCTATGTTGCTATGGTATTATCATCTAGAACTTTTACAAAGATAAAATGTATTTTACATGTTGTGGTGGGAGTTACTCAACTTTGCTGATTTTTGGCTTTATGCCCTGTGGTCTCTTCTTTGTGATTGTATGACTAACCACAGATAAAGGAAATGATGTTGCTTCTCCCTAATCATGAAGTTTCACGAGAGTGTGGAGCTAAAATTGGACTAGAGACAGACTAATTTTGGCATCTTTTGTGGAAGTTAGCTTAGCGATGTTGGTGGAAGTTGGTGGCTAATTTTTGTGGAAGTTGTAGTTGGTTTTGGTTATAATGTGTTAAAATACTAACTAATTCTGGCATGTGAAATAGTTAGTGGTGAATAGCCTTAGCAATCACTAGTTAGGTGGTTGTGGTGGTAGCATCCCAGATAGTTTTTGTAAGTCTTCCGCTGTATGAATATAACTTAGATTATCAACTTTATTTGGCTTAAATTTTGGTGTTACAAAGGTTATGACAATGGATCAAATATGAAACATCAAGGAGTGCACAAAAGACTTTTAGATTTAAACCTTAGAGCTTTTTATAGTGCGTGTGGTTGTCATAGTCTTAACCTGTTATTATGTGACATGGCTAACACTTGTGGTAAAGTTAGAGACTTTTTTGGGATCATACAAAGAATGTACACAATTTTTGCATGTTCAACGAAGAGATGACAGATTTCGAAAGACAATGTGAAAGGATTAACTCTAAAATCATTGTCATATACTCATTGGGAAAGGCATGTTGATAGCATTAAAGCTATAATATTTCAAGTTGCAGAGCCAGATAATGACTCTAAAATAAGAAATTAGGCTAAATCGTTAGCAACAAATGAGCTAGGTGATTATGAGCTTATAATTTCAATAGTTATTTGGTATGATATATTGCCATTAGTTAATTTGGTTAGCAAGCATTTGCAATCAAGGGATATTCTTATTGATGTAGCTATCGAGGAAGTGAAAGGTTTACTTTCATTTGTTGAGAAGTATAGAGAAAATGGTTATTGTAGTGTTGTGAACATTGCTAAAGAAATTGCTCTTAAAATGAATGTTGAACCTGAGTTTCCTATGAGGCCTGAGATTCGTAGAAAAAAACACTTTGATGAGAATTCAAATGATATGCTTGTACTATCTTCTGAGGAATCATTTCGAGTAAGTTATTTCTTATACATTGTTGATCAAGCAATTGTTTCCCTTAACAAAAGGTTTGAACAATACAAAGAATATGAAAATATGTTGGTTTTTTATTTACACCTAAGAAGTTACATTCTTTGGATGATATGAGCCTAAGTTCTTGTTGTACTCATCTTGAAAATGCTCTTAAAAGTTTTGGACAATTTGATGTTGATGGACATGATTTGACTGTGGAACTTAAGTTGCTTAGAGAATTATT
Source organism: Limonium bicolor (assembly GCA_023374045.1). Taxonomy (NCBI): domain Eukaryota; kingdom Viridiplantae; phylum Streptophyta; class Magnoliopsida; order Caryophyllales; family Plumbaginaceae; genus Limonium; species Limonium bicolor. The sequence goes on along the minus strand of CM041776.1, from coordinate 313,936,736 downwards.
GCATGATGAAAAAATGGGACCTATTGATATTTTGAAGCTTTTGATACGGAGAGGTTATTTTCCTAACACAACCGTTGCATACAGAATTTTGTTGACTATTCCGGTTACTGTTGCATCTGCAGAGAGAAGTTTTTCAAAATTGAAGCTATTGAAGTCATTTCTTCTTTCAGCAATGTCTCAAGAAAGACTTAATGGGCTGGTGATGTTAGCAATTGAGAATCATCTTTTGGAGCAGTTAACATATGAAGACCTTATTGATGATTTGCTGCAAAGAATGCTAGAAGAATGATTATTTTTAAGTTATTAATTGATAATGAGTACACTTCTCATATTTTGTTTGTATTGTTGTTTATTGACATATTATCCCATTACATAACTTAGTTTGTGACCCAACTAAATTACTTTTTTGTAATTTTTATATTATTTTAATTTATATAGGGCCCCGTTTAGATATTTGGCACATGGCCCCATGATTACCGAGCCACCCCTGTTTGCACCCAAAGATGAGAATGATGAGCTTGTCCTGTATGCCAAAAGACATTTCAGAAGGATGCTAAACTACAAGAACAATAAGAGAGGTGATGGAGCAGACAAGACTTCGAAGGACAAGTGTTTCAGATACAAGAAGTGAATCACAACACCAAGGACTGCCTAGACAAGCTAAAAGACATCAGGGATGCCCAGAGGAATTCAGAAAAAAGTTCCACCAGAAAAGGGAAGAAGGAAGCAATCATGGCAGCCTGGGAGATGTCGAAGAACATGAGGTAACATTCGATCCTCTTAAGAGTAGCATTAATAGATATACTATTGATATCTTAAGACCCTTTGCTTACATGATTTTAGAAAGGTTGTAGATAACCATGAGCGAAAATAGGAACTATGGAATAGTCATAAGCAAACTAGAAGATAAGCTAGAGAGGGCAGGAATAGTCAGCCAGAAAAATACTCTTAAAAGCTTGAGCGAGGAAAGTCATAGTGTTACCTCATTAAGAGAGAAGTTGAATGAAATGAAAGGATCGCACGAACAAAATATGAGAGATAGATAAATCATAAACTTTACCACAGCCTATAAGCGACATGATAATAGGTATGATGGATGTGGTTCCCGATAGTATATAGGACATCAGGGACGTGTTTGTCACCTGTGTATAAAACCTGGACATAATCAGAGTAGGTGTTATAGGACCCGATTTATGAAAAACTGGCAAGTGGAAAAGATAGGGCTTAGATAGGTATATAAACATGATCATAGGACTGATTTTCCTAATGAGAAAGGACCCAAGTATCATTGGGTCCCTAGTCACTGTCACTAATTCTTGTGAGTGCAGAGCGAAGTGAGAGAGAACAATCACTAGTATCTTGATAGTGGTTGTTCTAGACACATGATTGGAAATAAGTAGAAGTTTTTCTCACTTGAGGCTGAAGATCGAAGGATAGTGTCATTCGGTGGTGATAAAAAAGGTGCAATAATCGGAATTGGTAATATTGGTGATTGTCGCCGATTCATATACTTTTACTATCAAAATTCCTCATCTTTCTTACCTTTTTGGTTTGTGGTTAATTGAAGTCCATATTTTTATCAAAGAGAAAATGTATTAAAATGTCTTGTTTTGATGCTCATTTGGCTTAGAACGTGATCTACGGGGAATTTGGCATTTTGTGGAGGGAAGAGCTCAAATTGTTCAAGTGTCCGAACACCACTAGACTCGGAAAACACATGTCTGGCCCTCATGTCTAACCCACGGACCCAGACGTGCATATATTAAACAACGAAGTTGAATTCTACTCTTGTCCGACCCTCTATACTTGCATACCTCTAAGGTCCGGTCTTCAATGTATATGGGAATTTAGCACTTCTAAAGAGAGAACACTCATCACACCACACTTCTAAGCAGAGAGAGAGACAGTCGTAGATATACACAAGGATTGGAAGCAGAGGATCCAGATTGGAGATTCTAGGGATGCAATGGGTCGGGTTTGGGTCGGGTGGACCATCACCCGCACCCGTCACCCGACTTTACCCGCTCCACCCGTACCCGACCCGTCACCCGTTATGTATCACCCATCACCCGTTTCACCCGTCACCCGCGGGTGAAGCGGGTGAACCCGTTTACCCATTTACCCGTTGTTTTTCTTTTTCCTTGTTCGCCACTAAGGTTTACAAATTAATGTGAGTGGAGAGAAAATAGAGACACAAAGCATGTATGTTCTATGTTCGCCGGTTAGGATTGCGAAATTTACTTCAGAGAAAATAATGAATATACACAGAGCATGTACGTTCCATGTTCGCCAATTAATTGCAAAATTACCATGAGTGAAGAGAGAAAATAGAGGCGCAGAGATGTGTGATCAATGTTCGCCTGTTAGGATTGCGAATTACCTTCAGTGAAGAGAATGAAAAACTTCATAGAGCATGTAAGTTATTTGTTTTTCAGTTAGTTTCAAAATTAACGAGAGTGAAGAAAGAAAATAGAGGCATAGAGCATCTTTGTTCCATGTTTGCCAGTTAGGGTTGAAATTACCTTCAGTGAAGATAATTAAAAACTGCGTAGAGCAGTATGCTAGGCTGTAAAATTACCGAGATGGTGAGAATAAAGAATGGTGTAGTCACCCAGAGCATGAATGTTCCTTGTTCACTAGTTAGGGTTACACAAAATCATGAGTGTAGGAGAATGAATAATAAGTAACAATTTAACATATAATATATATATATATATAATCTATGCGGGTGAGCGGGTCGGGTGATGGGTGAAAAATGTTCACCCGTCACCCGACCCGCACCCGTACCATTCCACCCGTCACCCGTTTTTCACCCGTTTTATGCGGGTTTTCCCCGGTTTAGCGGGTCGGGTGACCGGGTGAAATGGGGTACCCGCGGACCCATTGCCATCCCTAGGAGATTACAACTTAGGTTTCTTCCTTCCCTTCTCTTTAATTAATTCAATGTCTTCTTTCTTTGTTATTATAGTTGCTAGTTTTACGGCTGAGTAGTTAGTTTTAATTCCGGTTTGCTGTGTATCTCTAGTATGACAATTCGACATTCTATTGTGATTTACCAGATTTAATAGAGTGAAGTACTCTTCTTTGTCTTTGCTTACAAATGAGAACCGCGTTAATAAAATAAACTACAATAATAGTATCGGTTTAGTCTAGACACGAGATTCGTTTATAGACAGTCTGACTATTAAACTGGAGTTGCTCTTAATGTTGTTAGTAATTAGAAAATTCCTAACGAGAGTTAGAGTTTGGTAATTGCTAATTAAAATCTACCAAACAGGAGACTGGATGTGGATAAAATCGATCTGGGTTTTCACTTAGGAATAAAGAAATCACATAGAAAGATGAATTAAAGAACTATGGAAAAATAGTGAACCTAGGGTTCAAACCAAATTCTTCTTTTTGTAGTGTTTACCTTTATGTTTTTTAATTAATTGTTTTAATTTCACTTTCAATTCTTGATTATTTAGTAGATAACAATTCACCAAAAAACCCCAATTTATTGTTATTTATTTTCCTATTAGTTTATTATGTTTTTCAAAAGACTAAATTGAAGTTTAATACTAGGGATCCTACTCTGTAATTAAACTTGCTATAGTTGATCTATACACACTGCATTTTAGGATCTTACCCGTCAACAAGAAGGTGTTTGATTTAGTATCAGCCAACGAACTGACCAAGGGAGATGTGCTCGGTGTGGCAAAAAATCGTTGGAATCATGGGAGCAAACCAGACAGGAGCATAATCCCACTACGCCACAACATTGGGCTGTCTTATTAGTGTTGATTAGGGTTTGAACCCTGATCAGCATAGTGTTAAAATTAAGGGTGAAGCTTGTACCGCAGAGAAGGCTGGTGTCGGGATGGAAGCCTTAACTGCAGTGACAGTTGCTGGGTTAATGGTACATGATATGTGCAAAGCGGTTTTGAAAGGTATATAGATAATGGATGCGAGAAGAAAATGGATGAGTAGTGTGGAGACTGGAAAACGAAAAAGAGATACGCTACAATATACAGGTGCTGTTCTAGATTTTAGTCATATCTGAGATATTGTTTTCTTTTCCCAATCTGAAGCATTCTAAATTTATGGTCAGCAGAGCATCAGTTAAAATGTCAAATAAACTTTACTGCATTATCTTTGCTTCTCAGTTGCAGATATTTCATACTTGCGGTTGATGAACTTTGTATATATTGGTTGTGTATTTTGGTGTAAGTTGATTAACTCTGTATATTGTTTGTAACCTTTCTGCTATTTAGCCACTATTTATCAAAAGGAGAAAAAAAAAAGATATTTCATCCTTGCTGTGAGTCAATTGCTCTTTTTTTTTTCGTATTTGTATCCCTATTGTTCATCTCCAGAGATTAAGAACCTATTGGAACTTGTCATTTAGGCTTTGATGTCTATTACTTTTTATGTAGAGAGAATAGAGGTTCCAATTTTTGGTGCGACAATTGTCCATGTGTGTGTGTATATAGAATAAATACAAGTTGAAATCTGTCAATTATATATTGATTGTCTGCAGTAGAGCAAAAAGAGTTTTATACAGGATTCTAATAGGTGTAACAGTCATACTAGTCATCATCGGAGCTGAAATCAGGCTCTGCCGGTTTCTGCAATCTGAGAAGGGTAGAAAAAGTCTTTGGCGCTGTCGCTGATCTGTTCAAACGTTCTCTGACCGTAAGATTTCTCAGAACATTTACAGTGAATCTTGAGGAGTAGAAGGCCGCCGTGAGGCTCACTGGGCTCCTCCCTTCCTCCTTTACTAGAGCTTCCTGAAGCTGAGCATCTTCCTCTGCTTTCAAGGCCTTCTCGAACTTCTTCTTGGTGTACTGGTGCCATGCCGCTTGTATGAAACAGGCTGCCCATGTCCTCCACTGATGCGATTGGGACCTAATGAACAACAGAAGAAATTATGCTGTGTGTAGATATCTTCTGGAGAGTTTGCAGAAAGTTTTAAAGCAAAAGGCCTGTGTTGATGGTGTGAAGGACAGAAGGATACCTGAAAATACGCCTAAGCTGCTTGCTGTCGACTTTTCGACGATAGTGTGCGGCGATAAACTTGATGTCCTCAGGTGACATGGAGAAGGCTTCAATATCTGTCAAGCTTTGGACAGTCCTTGTCGAAGTAGGGAGATGAGAAGTATGAGAGTGAGGGTTGAGTGCCCACGTTAGAAGCTCCTCTCCGCAGAAATCTCCTCGGTTTAAGTACTCAGAGTTGAAGAACCCGGTTCGTCCTCCGTTTGTGGTCGTTGTCATCAGCCGCCCTCTCATGATGAACAGCATCTCATCTACAGGGTCTCCTTCTCGGAACACCAATCTGTTCTTAGTGTACACAACTGGCTTGAGAAGGTAGCACATGGCATCCTTTAACCCGTCGTCCATCTTGCTCAACATAGCAACCTATATATGATGAAAAAGAGTAATTAAGCAAGGCGAATGGAATCACTAATACTACCACCTTGTCATTATCAATGCTTGTAATTGAAAGTTAACAGAAACTCAATAACTCACCCCGTTCACAAGAGGTAAGCAGATATGATTCTTGACGTCCCTCTGGAGATCCTTTGGAAGACTGCGGATCAGGCTCTCTTCATCGACTCCTCTCGTCACTTGCCATTTATGCTGCTCGTACCTCCTGATGTTCTTCCTCAACTCATGGGGAAGCTGACGGTGTGACATCCACTGCTCCACGTCTTGCCTTCTCACTCTCATCTCCTCCACCCGAACTGTTGTCGACTCCAAATATTTCTGCAGGTACGTGACAAACGTTAATGGATCAGTTCAGTATCTTATATATATCTGATATTCTCATTGCAAATCAAGACCTGTTTGTCCTTCCCACTAAAAGAAAGAATAATTACCTGCATATTGCCAATCAATAGGGCGAAGAGAACCAATCCGAGGATGCAGATGAAGACAGAGAACAGATTTTCATCATAGTGAGTGCTCGTTTTAAGATTCTGACCCAGTGAGCTGCATGCGGAGGAACAATTAGATCGTTAAAGGTATGAAAAACTGTCCAATTATAAAATCTCTAGCTAGATCAAGACTCTCAAGTGACATTGATATTATGCACATACCTAAGGTTTTGCAATCCCCACCAGAAGCAGTAGCAGAGCTTGTCTAGCAAGTTGGTACTTTGAACAATATTGGACACAGCATTATAGTATATCCCGTAGTTAAACGCAGTGGAATTAGAGGAACCCTTGATGTCGTCCGGGTCGACCAGACACTCTTCCTGCAGGAAACTATTTTTCATGCTCGCACTTGAAGGACTCTGATCATTCCCACAGTACAGAGACGTGATGTTGCAATGCTCGCCCTGCTTTCTGCACGAGTGTCTCCAACATTTATCTTCCTGCTCGATAGCTAGGAAGTACCACAGTGCCCCAACCATCTGATTATTATCACAAACAAGCCCATGAAGAAATTAAGCATACTTTAATTGGTGAATAGAATTGATATTCCAGGGAGCTGAGTGTATATAGTTTTCTGCAGCTAAATTACTTACGTGGCTCGCGATGACGTAGATGAATAGATTGAAGACTGCTCCAACCCAAGCCGTTTGAGTTATGATCCCGGATGTTCTTGTCACTTCCTTGTAGAGTGGGGTGATGCGGGTAAGCCTCGGAACATACTGGGCGATAATCAGTGTCCTCAACACGGTTATCGTCGTGTAAGGAGCAGTGATCCCCGTTTTGGGGATGATAAACAAAATCGCCACCTATAAAAATACGTCCAGCGTCATCAACATCTAGATGATGAGAGTAAGACAGTAATTTACTTTCTTGTACGTTACAACTTATTCTTTCCTATGTAGTGTGTACCTGTGGCAAAGGTAGTACAGCAAGAACATCGATCCAGAAGTATGAAGACATGTATCGTCTAGCAATAGCATCAGAATCCGTGACAAGCTCTCCGCTCCCAAAAACCCGTGATTGCGGTGAAACAAACCCGGTCCGAAACTGAAGGAAGATATGAATTAGATAGAACAAGTCGGTGAGAGTACGAAGGATGCAAGCCGTGATCTTTATGTTATTGTTCAGAGCCAGGCAGTTTCGCTTTTCATCTCTGAATGGGATATAGAAGAACAGAGGATCAATCGCCGCAGCCACCAGGCAAGATATCAGGAATATCTTGTTCCATTGCTGAAGAAACTTTCCTTGTGGGTCTAGAACGCATGATAATAATTTTTTTCGATCAGAGGATTTCCACGGTGGCTGAAGGCGGTGGATTTTGTTACCGCTGAATGGTGGTGGTGGTGTTCTGGATGGGTTGGGGTGGATTTGTCGTCTTCTGCGGTAGCAGAGGGTGTCTTTAAAGGTACTGACGAATCCTCTTCTTTGAGGTTTACCTGAAGAAGAAGAAGAAGAAGGAGGGTCTGTGTCCTCTGGGATGGGAAATAGTATCCCTGAATGCTGATCTTCATACCTTCAATTCAATAAAGAGAAGATCGATCAGTTAGGGAAGGTGTGAGTGAGTTTCTATGATATATTTAAATGAACTATGATCAGTATTGGATCGTGCCAAGTTGTAGGAATCATCATTTGTCCATTCACCTGAAGAACTTCAAACTTCTTGCTGCACCCAGCTCTGTACTCATCTTGATCAGGTTAGAGGCCTGATGTCTTCTTCTACCCCGTCTGCCTTCTTTGACCAGTGTTTGAAACCGCTAGTTGATACCACCAGCGTATTCAAGTATTAAAAATATTTCCATATGAGTGAGTATTGAGTAGTACTCTTTTTATTATATAGGCAAAGGGAGAGTGATAGCGAATTATATCTTTGTGCAAGCTTATGGAATTTGGGATAGGCGTTGTTTGAAAAGTCAAAAGCTTTTGCTCCAAGAAGATGATGGACAAATTACTCTAATTTCTCCTGAGAAGAAATTGTAGAGCAAGCAGCAACGACTATATGAAATTCTTGTTTGGTGAAGGAATTAAAGTGAAAGAGTTCAAACAGGAGTCAACAAGAGGACAAGGTTAAGCGACAGCAAGAGCTTGGGGAAGCTTCTTGGTCAGTCAACCCTTTTTGTCGACGGCCCCGCCCCTACGCCGCTTGCCATTCTCACAAGTCACAACCCCGTAAAAGCAATCAAGCTTTCTCATGGGAAATCCGGTTTTTTTTTTTTTTCTTTCATTGGAATCAGGTTCGTGTTAAAGCCGCGGCTGGCTGATGCAGCCCAGTTGATCTAATTTAGCTATAGCCTTATAACCAGATTTGACAAAGGTGATCTGGATCAGAAAAATTGACCCGATCCCACCCAATTTGAACTCGAATTTACACTGAATGATGTGACCTGAAATATGATCTGAAATTTGAACCGAACCAAACCAAAACAGGATCTAACCGAAATTTGATATACTCGAATTGACCCGAATCGAATTAACCCGAACCAAATTGACCCGAATCGAAACGACCGAACTGAATTGATCTGAACCGAATTCACTCAAACCACACATGAAACTAGACAAACTTCCATTATCCTTATGTTTATTATGGGCGCGCGACACTCACTCGAGATGACGGGCACTGACGCATGACGCACGTAGGGTGTGACGGGCGTGAGATGGTGGGAGGCACAGGCACAACATCGGGTGTTGGGGGGATAGACTTGGCGTTGAGTGTCGAATATTGACCACTGATTCACCAAATTTTAAATTTATGCTCGATCGATACACTTAATAAATCTATAGTTAAAAATTAATATTAAAAATATTGTCATCCAATTTGTTATGTATAACCAACCAATACACAATAGCAATCTTCATCAAGAGTAACACCATATTAAGAGAATTTGGATCCAAATATGAAAATCAATACAAGTTACAACGGTTGCTTAAATTTGTACTTTAAACTTTTTATCAATTAAGCATAATACGATAAGTCACCCAAATTTGACCCATAACCCGGAAAAACTGAATTCTGTAGAGGCTAACCTGAATCGAAAGCACTTGAACCCGAAATCAACCAAACCTAAGTCAACCGAATTTAATTTTAACCGGATAACTTGACTAGATCCGAACCGAACCTAATAGTGAACATCTACAAATTGACCCAAATCGAACCGTACCCGAACCCGAACCGAGTGACCCGAATTACCAGATCTACTTATAGGGGTGGAGGTAAATAAAAAAACTAAATTGCACTTTGCTAACAAAAAATGCTTAACCCTGTTGATGTTTCATTCATGGACATAGTGCATTGTAGAGGTTTGAACTCATTGCTTATGCCAACTAATGGTGGTCACGGGTCCGGTTCCACCGGTTCCGGTTCCGGTTCCGGTTCCATCGGTTCCGGTTCCAGAAAATGTGTATTCGTATTCGGAACCGGTCTGGGCGGTTCCGGTTCTGAAATCTGGATTCGCTTCGGATTCGGTTAAAAAACCGGTTCCAGCCGGTTCCAGCTGGTTCCGGTTCCATCGGTTCCGGTTCCAGAAAATGTGTATTCGTATTCGGAACCGGTCTGGGCGGTTCCGGTTCTGAAATCTGGATTCGCTTCGGATTCGGTTAAAAAACCGGTTCCAGCCGGTTCCAGCCGGTTCCGGTTCCGGTTTCGGTTCTGATCGGTTCTGACCGGTTCCGGAAAGATTTGATCGGCTCCAGTTGCTTCGTTTTAGCTCCTATTTGAGATCCGCTTGAGTGCACACGTTGCTCTTTTCATCCACTTTACTCCTAGATAGGTTATTCTTCAAGTTTATATTCTTAAATGTGTAAGAAACAAATACTTAGGAATTTTTATTGAATTTACAAAAAATAAGGAACAAAGAGGATTTTATTATATGATTCAGTGTCTCATTAAAACCTTATTAGGTAAAAATCCATTGGGAAAACCTAATAAGGAAAAAGAGTACAGCTACTAAGGCTACGTTCGGCACGTCATTTTGTGGTTGTTTTGGTCTGGCTGTTTTGTGGTTGTTTTATATGTGGCAGTATATTATTGGAGTAGAATGTAGGACCCACGTGGGACCCACGTGGGACCACTCCCAAAACAGCCACGTTTATGACTCCTCCGAACGCAGCCTAAGAGGTTACATTTTAAAAATCCAACGGTAACTTCAACCGGTTCCGGGGCGGTTCCGGTTCCGAATCCGACGACGGTTCCAGGCGGTTCCAGGCGGTTCCGGTTCGGGCCCGAATCTCAAAACATGTATTCGTATTCGGAACCGGCTGAGGCGGTTCGGTTCCGGTTCCAATTCCCACCGGTTTCCGGGCGGTTCCGGTTCCAATCGGTTCCGGGTAGAACCGCCGGTTCCGGGTAGAACCGGACCCGATGGCCACCATTAATGCCAACCCCCCAGGAATCAAGCTGAACATTGTACACGCTACGCTAGACAATTTGGACTAAAGATACCTACACTGGTGTGATGGTCTTAATTCTTCCCAGATAATGTAAATTAGCCTTTCACTTTGATTTTTCGGACTGTTGGAATTCCCACACTCAATTTCTCCCAAAAGAAAAACATGACCATGCATGCAGTATAGCCCTTTACTTTTCTGATGTTTGACTAACAAAAAAGTGGTTAATTGGCGTCCGATTGTTTGACAAAAGAATATATATATAATATGATTGGCTAATGCTGTATTGGTCTACGTATAATTTGCCAATATGAATCTAGAACTAGGAAAGAGCAATTGAATAACGAAGTGGTTACTCGGTCAACTAAAAATGTCTTGTTTCATTGTTTCCTAAAAGGATTTTGAGTGAACTATATAAAATATGACTGAAATTTCATTTTCATTACCAGATTCTTGAGATGTTATTTTCTTTAGAGATATCCTATAGATTTCATTTTTATTACGAGATACTTTAAAGTTTCAATTTTATTACGAGATGTCTCTTTGTTCAAATTCTGATATATTATATTTTTCATATCTCAATTTTACCCTCACATCATATATCCCTACATAACCTTGGGGATATATGGTCAAAGTTTTTTAAAATTTAAAACTTAATGACCCTCTAAACCCAAGATGAGCCAAATCGTATTTAGTTAATTTTAACCTTCACAACTGGTTAGGGTTAACCTCACTAAGCAGCATTATATGCAAGTTCCAAACATAACAATAGAATTCACCAACTAATTAAAGGAGGCAAATACTAAAGTTTCTCTCTTTCTTGGTCACAATCCCTATCTTCAAACCAAATGTCATTAGGAATTACCACAAATGCATAAAGGTGATCAATCTTGAAACATTCAATAAAGTCAAGATAGAAAACAAATAAATTAATTGAAATAGGTATTACAAGCCAAATTTGAGAATTTGAGGTCAAACCCTCATCCTAAAGTACAAATGAGGTCAAGCCTCCATTACAAGATAAATAAGATAGAGAGGGGAAGAATTAGCCATGAATAAGGTTGAAGAAGGGCTTCAATGGTGAAGGGTTTTCTTTTTTCTCCCTTCTTCTTCTTTCATTTCTGCGTGCTGCTCTCGCCTGGCTCGACCTCCCCTTCATTCTCTTCTTTTCCTGTGTTTTGAAATGCATCTTTACTGGATTCCTGGCTTGGTTTGGGTTTCCGTCCGGGGAAAAGACCCAGACCAACTCACGTGGCGTGCCCTTTGTGGCTGAACTCGCATGGATGAAAGAAAAAGATCATTTTGCCCTTCATTTTTCAGGTACAGGTTGTTTCCCCGAACAACAACCCAAACCACCCTCTAAAATAGCCAGTAACTCGAGCGCTGCTTTGGTCCGGGTTTTTTTCTCCAGACGCAAACTCGGATCACCCTCAAAAATCATCAAAAGGCTGATCTCTGCTATGGTCTGGGTTATATACCCGGACATATACCCGGGTGAATCTTCATTACCTAACTTCTTCGTTCTAGCTTCGATTTTGGATCCATTTGCACCCATATGTTCCTCTATTCGTCTAATTTTCTCATAGCTATGTTATTTCTCCTTTTTAAGCAACAAATGTGTAAAACGCCAATAAAACATAAAAGGGAAATTTCATGAAATACCACTATATTTTCACTTAATTAATGAAATACCACTGGAAAAAAAGAAAGTCACAAAATGCCACTATATTTTCTAAAAAGTTCATGAATGCCCCTCCGGGCTGATGGACTCCGTCCAATGTCAGTTTTTTTTGTAAAATGACCTTTTTGCCCCTAAAAAGTTATGTCACTATTTAATGGATACTTTTGGGTTCCAACGGCCACTTTTCTGAAAAATTTACAAAAGTACATGAAATGTCACTACAACTTTTATGAAAGTACATGAAATGCCACTACTACTTTACGAAAGTACATGAAATGCCACTACAAATTTTACGAAAATACATGAAATACCTTTGTAACAACAAAAAAACGGCTACTTTTTGTTTCTAACGGCTAGTTCTTCATTAAGATCCCCCTTTGTGCTATAAAAACTCATTACAAGGCTGTATAATGTCCATATCTCTCTCATACTCATCCATAGCACATCAAACATGTATCCCCCAACATACACAACCACAATAGAAGAAAATTTTCAAACGATACATTGCAAGTGTAGAGTTCCAACAACTCTCAAAGTTTCATACAACCGAAAATCAGTAGGATTCACTTACAATAATTGTTGGAATTGTGGGTTCTTCAAATGATGGGCACCGGTTATGGAAGATTGGTGTGATCCCCGCTTAACTTCTCAACCTGGGACTACATCACAAACAAATCCCACACAACAAATGTCCACTACAAGACATGCTGTCTATGAAGAGGAGGGACTGTAGAATCAGGACATTTATTGTATGGTATTGATAACCTTAGGCAACAAATAAAGAAGAAGGTAGAGGAGGAAATGAAAAGGGCCATCATAAAGCGGTGTATCAAAATTTTGTAATACTAGTTATTGTAATATATGTGAGAAGGGCAAGAATGTGATGAAGACAAAAGGTCAGAGCGGTCCAGACCTTAGACCCCGGCCCAGACCCTAAGCCTCCTTCAAGACCCTGTTCGGGCTCCAATTTGGGCACCAAGCACCAAATCCAGGTCCTAGGCCCTATGACAACGCCCCGCATTCCGGCTCCGCGCTCTATGACTGGGTCCCGTATTCCGGCCCCATGCTCCATGGCCGGATCCCGCATCCTACACTATGAGACCGGAAGGCTTTACAAGAAGAGAAGTGCCAAAATTAAGAAGATTGCTCTAATAAAGTAATACCACATGTACAAGGATTAAAAGTCTATAAATAGAGGTAGGGGGCTCATTTGTAAGGGGACACAAGAGGAGAAGAGAGAGAAAGCATTAGAAAGCTCTCTAAACTTGTAATACCAAAAGAAGGAATAAAGATATTGTCTAGAAGTGGACGTAGGCCAGATCATTGGCCGAACCACTATATTTCTTAGTGTTTGGTTTATAGTCTCTCGATGTTAACGTGTAGAACCAAATTATACGTTTTCATTTGGCGCCGTCTGTGGGAAACGGACTACTGGAAACAGTAAACCACGATTCAGCTATACCACAAAATATGAATGTCAGATTTGAGTGGATTTGAGTGGATCCGGCGAAGTTGTATTTCGAGTGGTCTGGCGCGAGAAGATGATTGTTTCGATTAAGGAAGAATGGATTGATTTTGAAGCTCATCGAATGTTTAAAGGTTGAACGAGAAGAAGTCTTGGTTCCAAGGTCAATTTACAAGAATCGAGAATAAAAAAGAGATAAAGGGAACCGCAATCATCAGGGATCAAAAGAAGATCGAAGAAAGGAGATCGCAGAATTCACGCCAATGGAATCAACTCCGAACTGAAAATTGAGGGAGATTTCCAACAAAAAATGAAATAAGAAATTAGAATTGAGGATCCTGATTCAGAGCGTTGAACGATCGTAAGTAGGAAGTTTTACAGCGTCGATTAAACAAGAATCCGGCAGAATGATGAGAAAAGCCCAACCAACGACAAAAACCGTGACGGCGCAATCGACATCGCCCCCGACTTTAGAATCCCAACAGCAGGATTCCAATTGCTAATCCAGGCAGATCGGGAGAGAGCCTCGTTTTGTTGCACCAGACAGCGGCATAAGCTTGATTGAAGGGATTCAGTCAAAGAAACCCAGCCCAACCTGTAACGACATCCACGATGCATTCTCCTCCCAACCAGGCATCCCCAGGGGCATCCCATCAACAGAATGGGTTGAAGTTATGGTCAACTTCGAAAGATCGGAGCGAATGATAGAACTCCAACCAAGAAGTCAAATTCCGGATTTCCGGATTGAGAACCTAGATGGAAAATCACAAAGCGAAGGCATTATCGACTAAAAAGTCTCATCTACATGAAGATTGGATGCCGGATCTAGCACAATTAAAATAGACGCTAAAATTCTCTAAAACTTTCTCCCTTTCTTGCTTACGAATATTATATCTTATATATTTACGCCACTTATACTTATTGGATCTTAGGTGTCTCTTACTCAGGGAGGAAGATTACAAAACGCCTAAAGCAACAAGGATCCCTGATATCGCAGCAGGGAATTCCAACGAAACCGAAGGGATAGCAGCAGTCACGACGAAAGGACTGGAGCCAAAGGCGAGCAACAAAGTATCCGGAGCATAGGAAATTAATGAGAAGGTTAAGGAATTGCGACAAAGAAGATCAAACAGTTAGGGACCATGGATCTCAAATCGGTCGATTGTGCTCGAAAGAACAACTACGCTGGATATTTTGAGGTCGATCGTGTTAAGATCTCGGACCAGCCAAGGGAAATCTTCAAAAACCAGAAGAAACAAAAAGCAACTAAAATACCAAGTCAACCAGAATCCCGCGTGCTACAAAATACCAATTCTTGGATGCAGACCGTGCGGTCCATGACCAGAAGGAAGCTCGACCGCATCTCAGTCTATGACCGGAAGGAAGCTCGACCACAAGCTCGACCGCATCCCAGGCTATGACCGGAAGACAACCACATTCCCTTGGCCGCAACAGATTGCCTTGACCGCACCAAACTACCTTCGCCGCACCAGATTTCCTCGGCCGCATCAGTTTGTGCTCCTCGATCCTCTCTGCCGCAAACAATAAGGTCTTGGTCAACCACGATGGGAGACTAACTCCGCCTCAGAAGCCACGAGCTTCTATAATTCGGGGAAATTCATGAAGAAAAGCCAAAGATAGGGAAGGGACATGCGGCGGTGGTATTTGCCGCATCAAACTACCTTTGCCGCACCAAGCTACCTTTGCCGCACCAAGCTACCTTTCCCGCACCAAGCTACCTTTGCCGCACCAAGACCGCATCCTCAAGTACAAGACTGGATGGTATCCTCAACTCAAAGCCAACGACATCTTCCTTCCAAGCTTGAAGAACAAGCAACATCGTATAGACCCAAGCTCCCCTTTTCCTCAAGAATATCAGTAAGCAAGGGCAGTTCAATCGATGTTGGTGCGGGCGACTCAAAGTAACGGGACGAGACGGGACGATACCCTCGATTCAAAACCAACGACGTTTTCCGTCAAGACCAACCTGAGATCTCAAATTCATGCTCAAAACGTAAGTTCTCCAAGATGCAAATCCCTTAAAGAAGAAATTGTGATCAGACGACAACGGCGACAAAACGAAAAGAAGAAACGTCCGAAACCAAAGATAAGTTCATCGATCTTGAAATACTAAAGCTTAGCAAACCTAATTGTCCTGATTGCTTCCTCTCATTAAATGATTCATATAACCAATATGAGTGATCTAAACCTCAGTATAAAGGCAGTAAAAATTTTGAGGAAACTGTGATCTACAAGCTGACTAAATCTTTATACGATTTGAAAAATAGTTTTACCTTTCATTCTTGACGCCAGTGACGCAACTATTCTATTTTATTTGATGGCACTAATGGTGAACATTCTGTGTTCCATAGATACTTCATAGTTTCAATCCACTGCTTAAAAAACCTCATGTACTGCTAGTCTTGGATGCAGAAAGAAACATATTCGCTGGCTTAGATCTTTTCTGCTATGGTTAGAATAGTATGATAGTATGCATTTCCTGGCACAGTTTTCCAAATATGTGTTCAGCAGTGTTTATGAACTCCACCCGTAAAAATTTGAAGTCAAGCCAGTCTTTATACTGATATGGCACTCATGGCTTGAGGGTTTTCTTTGGATACTTTACTCCTGTTTTAAGGTGTTGGTTATGTGGTTTGGTTAAAAGTGCAAGCCTATATTATAGCATAATTTAAATACTTCTGATTGTGCAGCAATAAATAAAACCTGTTATAGCTGATTCAAACTTTCAGATGTATGGTCAATAGTGCCTATATCTTTGGCATCATATTCCTCAAAATTTCAGCTATTGTGTAATGTCTCTTGCATTGCATTTCGAAAGGAAATTGTTTATTTAGATCGGAATAGGAGAAACTGCTACTGTACTTTCTATATCAATGATCTGAATTCTAGACTTCATAAAATTCTTCCTCAAAATCGTGGCCAAATTCCATGTTGATGCTGTTGTGTGGATCTATCCCTGCCAAATTAAAAAACATCTACATTTTCAAGGTAGTAAAGCTTCCTGAATAAACGTTTAAGTTAAACTTCAGTTTTTTTTGCTTCTTCTGCATTTCAGTACTTACTCGACTTCAATCTGTTTTGTTACTCTAGCTGTTTCTTGATTAACACCCAAGCTTTGCTGATAGCAAGAGTTCAGACTCTTTTGTTACTTCTGTTTATTTCTCTAATAAATGCTAAATCTCTAGCAGTCTTTTGAACATATAAAACAATGTGGGGAGATTTAAAAGTTGTAGACACCTGTGATTCCTGTTAAGTTTTACACTCACAGGTGGCCTCCCTTTCTTTCATCTGCTAAGAAATACGTCAGACGGACTAAAATTCCTTGTAAAGTTATGTCTCTGTTCAGCATTATAATGCGTGATATTACTGGGTAAAAATAGTCCATTTGTTTTGACTGACCAGTTCAGCAGTTGCTTATGTTCTCCAAAGTCTAAAACTTATTAGTACTACTTTGCTAAATTAACCCAGCAAGTTTTTTACCCCCCGAGATATGCAATTCTGTTTCTGATTTTGTATAATCAATTTCAAAATTTTAACTAATTTTTTGCTTAAAATTAGACCACTACAAAATGATGCTTCTACTTTATCTATATTTGATGCTTTAGACACATTTATGCCGCATTGTTAATCAGTTGTGCTACGATTTGAATCTGGGTTGTTTTGCATTCGTTTGCTTCAGTTGCTCCTAATATTTGACAAGAAGTTGAATTGTTGTTGTTTTGCCTATCTCTTCTTACAGCA
The DNA here is from genome assembly GCA_023374045.1 of Limonium bicolor. Classification (NCBI taxonomy): domain Eukaryota; kingdom Viridiplantae; phylum Streptophyta; class Magnoliopsida; order Caryophyllales; family Plumbaginaceae; genus Limonium; species Limonium bicolor. The sequence continues at coordinate 313,919,533 of CM041776.1, read as the reverse complement.
GTACTTTAAAACTTTCAGAATTATCTTCTATTGAGCTGTTTTATGTTGTTTAGATAACGGTCCGCTGCACTGTATTAGGTGATTATTAGGTTAGACAGTACAAATCTATAAGAACATGGGGTCTTAAGTTAAAACAGCCATCACACTAGGAGTATGATAGGACTGTATGCTTTATCTACTTATGTTTCGTTGCTCGAATAAGCTATCAACAGCCCCAGTTTTGGTTTCAGATTAGTTCAAGCCTATATTTGTTGTTGCTATGAATTGATAACCTGAGGCACAAATCTGAAATCTGTTGAAATTCCTCACGAACAGTCCTGTTTAGTAAAAAAACATATTTTCCTTCGATTAATGTTAGTGTCGCATATACTGTAAATTGGCTATCTCTTCCAGCATCACCTCTATGCTTTTACTTTCTAAAGATGTAGCTGTATTAAGGTTCAGTGAAAACTGTTCTGGAGCCCTTCAAGAAAGAACATGAAGGCTGATTCACAATCTAAAAGCACTTCTCTGCATATTCGAACTCGACTGCTTCAAAAGGCCGGTATTAAGCATGACGGGAAAGTACTCAATTCAAAGGGCCAGTGTTCAAATTCCAAAGCCGGAAGGTCATTACCATCCGAGCAATGATCTTGTGGGCTGATGATTGGTAGCTCATGAAAGCGTCCAAAAGCAAGCGTTTAAAAATGGGGATCAGACTTAGATACAAACTCAAGCCCGCAGAAGCTCTGGTAAATGTAAAATTGAAAATGGTAAGTTATAAATCTACTAACTGCCTTTCCTTCTATCTAAGGGCAGACAAATATGATGATAATTTTGATTGATTCCTGCTCAGTCTTTGCTCCTTTTGTGTAACTACTTACTGCTGCTATTATGACCAGTTCAGCAAAATTAAGAATGTTTTTATCATGTTTCTGAACAAACAGAATATATCGCTTGCCTTAGTTTTCCAATCATGATCACCTTTTTTGCATAATAAAAAACCAGCAGCAAAGACAAGAGGAGGCAAGATACATATTGCGTGATCTGTTTGAAATTTTCCGTGTCTGGTCGTGTCCTTGTTATATCAGAAATGGTCAAGTTACTGTTGTGTGCAGTCACATTCTCTGGTCAATAAATACCATTACTTAGCAGTCTTTGAGCACTACAAAACAACTCTCATGCCTTGTATGTATGTGCTGTTACTGCAAAACCATTAAAAGAGTTACATTTTATATCCAGCCTCAGTGATGATAAAACGATGTGAGCCTCTTATTGTTTCCATTGCTCATCATGGCATCTTCTTTAGCTATGTTTAGTTACAAATTTAACAACCTGCAATTGTCTCTAAACTCTACTGCTCGTGAGTCTGATGTACGGTCTTGGTGCTAGCAATTTTTGCTAAATTTTCTTGTGCATCATGCTGCTGTTATAGAGGCTACAGCAACAGCTTGGCTCTAATTTCTATAAAAACTCTTCGCATGAATATTTTTTGTCCCGCTCTTTATTCTGCTCTTTGAGGTAGGCAGTATGAAAGTGTTTTTTGCTTAAATTTCTTCTCTATTATATTTACACAGCAGTCTTTCTGCTTTAAACTATCAGCTAGAATGCTTGCTGCTCTCTCTCCATGATATTGCTGTTAAAATTTTACATATGGAAAAACAGCATACCTTGCCTACTCCTATCATGCTTTTTTGGATATAGCATTCGTAACCACCCACTTGCCTTAATCTTCCCGGTACTATGTCACAAATATTGAGCTGTTGCACAAACAGTATCTAAGCTAATGTATTGCCTATGTTTCCAGCTGACAAACAGGCATGATGAGAATGTTTAAACTCATAAAACCACCTTGAATCAAGCTCCTGATTATTTTGATTATAGAATGCTTCATTCAGCATTAACTAAATTCATGATTCTGAATATGTATGATACCCTCACCAATGCATGTCATCTGAAAGGGTCAACTGATTTGATGCCTTAAACTAATACTGATCATGTTGCACATGATAAATGGTAATTAGAAGTCATAAACTTCGAAATACTGTTTAGTTACAGCACTTGTAACTTACCATTATCTTCTACTCTCTGTCTTAAAAGAGCTAACGAAAGCTTTTAAAGAAGGTGCAGGTACTTTTTGCCAGGGGATTGATCACCCCCTGAAGTACTTAGAGAAAGCAAGAACAAAGGCCACCGAGCCAAGAAAGTAACACCTACCTATGGACTTTCTGCATGAAGTTGCATATCCATGGAGAAAAGTAACACCCGGCCAACGAGCCGCAAGCACTTGTGCCTTGAAAAGTAACACCCGGCCAACGAGCCGCAGGCTATATGCCTTGAAAGAAAGCACCGGCCAACGAGCCGCAGGCTATATGCCTTGATAGAAAGCACCGGCCAACGAGCCGCAGGCACTTGTGCCTTGAAAAGTAACACTATGGGTTGAAACGAAACCCGGCCATCGAGCCAACAAAAAAAACCCATCTCTGGACCCATCAGGAGCTCTGGTCGCCTGTAATGGGTGCATTGTTAGGTGTGGGACGCCGCACCATACTTGAATCACAAGTACCATCCTTTGGCTAGCATAAGCAAAGTTGGGAAAATATATTATCTATGTTCTCCCTTTAAGGGAATTATCATCCTTTGGCTAGTAAAAACAAAAACTTAATCATCATATTATTTCACCCTTTCAAAAAGGGAATGGTTCTTATTAAAAGAACCATTAGTCTTCTTTATGAAGATCTTATTATGGACTTCTAGATTTCTGCCCTTCTTAAATATTATATATCAGAACATCAGGGGATCCAACCATCAAGATATTATGGGATCCGTCCATCAAGATATATTATCTCAAAGATTTATGTCCCAGAGTTTCCAAATTGTCAGATTCAGAAGAAAGACACTTGTGGGACTTTTGGTTGTACTAATTGTACCAATTTTTTGTAAGTTCATGTTTCTTTGTAAAAACTAAAGAAAAAGAACTTGTGGGACTAGGGGATAGGAGAAAGGAGAAAAATGTAAATTTCTATCTCTCTTTTTTGTAAGTTCCACTTTTTTAAATACTAAAAGTAGAACTTGTGGGACTGATAAGAAGGGAAAGAATGTGATGAAGACAAAAGGTCAGAGCGGTCCAGACCTTAGACCCCGACCCAGACCCTAAGCCTCCTTCAAGACCCTGTTCGGGCTCCAATTTGGGCACCAAGCACCAAATCCGGGTCCTAGGCCCTATGACAACGCCCCGCATTCCGGCTTCGCGCTCTATGACTGGGTCCCGTATTCCGGCCCCATGCTCCATGGCCGGATCCAGCATCCTACACTATGAGATCGGAAGGCTTTACAAGGAGAGAAGTGCCAAAATTAAGAAGATTACTCTAATAAAGTAATACCACATGTACAAGGATTAAAAGTCTATAAATAGAGGTAGGGGGCTCATTTGTAAGGGGACACAAGAGGAGAAGAGAGAGAAAGCATTAGAAAGCTCTCTAAACTTGTAATACCAAAAGAAGGAATAAAGATATTGTCTAGAAGTGGACGTAGGCCAGATCATTGGCCGAACCACTATATTTCTTAGTGTTTGGTTTATAGTCTCTCGATGTTAACGTGTAGAACCAAATTATACGTTTTCAATATGTATCCGTAAATTGTAAGATATCCTTTAATTCAAATAATATGTCTTAGTATTGTTGTTCAACCCATTCTATCTTTGATCAAAATACAAACAAGTCCTAAGCATACACAAAGTTGTATCAAAATATAAAGAGAAAATTCACAAGATACCACTATTTAAGTTTCTAATTCATAAAATACCACAGTTTTTTTTGTAATTCAGCTTTAAAAATGCATGTTCATTGGGTCCCACATGTCACATATGAGCTTAAAAAACTTCAAATTTGATATTGGACCAAAATATAACACTTTAGCATCGTCCATGTAAAGTTTCATCAATTTTGGACAACGTTTAAGCATGTTTAAAGCTGAATTACAAAAAAAACAGTGGTATTTTGTGAATTAGAAACTTAAACAGTGGTATCTTGTGAATTTTCCCAATATAAAAAGCTATAAAACAGTTTACAACACATATTCACCCACCAAAAAGGTTCGTAGTCATACTCTTGCAGAAGTTAAGCGGGGATCATACCGATCTTCTATAACCAGTGCACACCATTTGAAGAACCCATATTTTCAGCAATTATAGTAAGTGAATCCTGCTGATTTTCGGTTGTATGAAACTTTGAGAGTTGCTGGAACTCTACACTTGCAATGTATCGTTTGAAATTTTCCTTCTATTGTGGTTGTGTATGTGGGGGGATACATGTTTGATGTGCTATTGGTGAGTATGGGAGAGATATGGACATTATACAGCCCTAAAATGAGTTTTTATAGCACAAAAGGGGGTCTGAATGAAGAACTAGCCGTTATAAACAAAAAATAGCCATTTTTTGTTACAGGGGCATTTCATGTACTTTCGTAAAAGTTGTAGTGGCATTTCATGTACTTTCGTAAAGTAGTAGTGGCATTTCATGTATTTTTGTAAAATTTATAGTGGCATTTCATGTACTTTCGTAAATTTTGTAGAAAATGACCGTTGGAACCCAAAAGTATCCATTAAACAGTGACATAACTTTTTAGGGGAAAAAAGGTCATTTTACAAACAAACAAAAAACTGACATTGGACGGAAAGTTAACGTCTGTCAGCCCGGGGGGGCATTTCATGAACTTTTTGAAAAATATAGTGGCATTTTGTGGCTTTCTTTTTTTTTTAGTGGCATTTCATGAATTATGCAAAAATATAGTGGCATTTCATGAAATTTCCCAACATAAAATTCAAGGAAAACTGGCTATAGTGAAGAAATGAGCATGAAAAGTGTTGATTAAACGTATGAAATACACCCTTAAAACATGCTCATTTGGACACTCATCAAGCACCCAAACCTCGGCAGCTCACCACCAAAAGACCCGCCATTCTAAGCGGCCCCGAGACTTCCCCAAGGTCACCTCTGAAGTAGATACAGAAACACCATCATCACCCTTCCCTTTTTAGTCATCACCTTTAAAGCCCTTCTTTCTAAAAGCTCTTCCTAAGAGGCATCATACTGCACCATATCCACTTTCCTCTTACGAGTGGATCTATCAGGCTCAACCTCATCCTAGTGCAGTAAAACTACATCCTTAGGATGAATCTCCCCCTCCTCCAAAGTGTCCACCTAATCAACCCTAGCTCATTCACCCGTCTGGCTGTGTGAAGGAGATGTCGTAGTTGCATCCCGAACTTCCTCCACATGAACTTCTGGACCGTAACATTTCTCAACCTTAACCTTACCTCCACCCAACTGCACATAACACTACTAGAAAACGGCGGATTAGCTACGGAATTAGTGACAGACATTTTTCCATCGCTAATTAGAGATGGATTAGAAATAAACCTTCAACTCTGCAATTAGCGACGGACTGGCGACGAACACTGGGCAGGAATGGTGGCGTGAAAAATTTGCCAACTGGCAATATAATTCGTGACTATTTAGCGACAGATAATCGCTAACAAGAATTTTAATAGAGAAAATTATATACAGAAATAAACAAAAGAATCCTACTAACTCTAATACGGGTAGCAAAAATACCAGTCGGAGTAAAATGTAAGTAAATTACGACCAAGAGTATTGAACCCAAGGGACTTAATAGAAAATCAGTCCTAATCCTTAGTAATTGCCTAGTTGTAACAAAAGGGGGGAAATGAACATTAATTTCAACTAGAAGAACTATCTAATAATCTAACTAAATTGGTTATTTACAATGAATTATCCTAGATTCAAGATTACAATCAACCTAGTTGATAATATGATCACAAAATTTAACTGACAAGGCTTGAATTAACTAAACATATGGACGCGCCTGATGTTCTGCCGGACAACAACGCACGACACATTCAAAGACATTGAATGCGCCGGACATCAGACACCCGACAAGACCAAAATGTCATTACTTTTTTCCAGTTTCAGATTCGAAATAGGAAACTCATAATCCATTATCGAATCCAGCAAATGTTATGCCAATAAACGAACAAGACAGTTGAGACTATAAGGGTTAATTCCTAATCTTAAGTGTCATCTCCTAATTTGTAGTAGACAATGGTAAAGATCACTAAGATTTTCACAACCCATTCTACCCTTGTTGATTAACAAAAGCAGAACTTTGAATGAAGAGAATAAGTGGCCAACATATTCAACTTTGCCTAAAGACCAAAAATCTTAATTAATGCTTGCAAATATATTGAATGATCATATTTGTTTACAAGGAAGATTTATCCCTAACCAAGGACAACCAGAGACTCTACTCAACCAACCATACAAATACAAGAAGAATACAAAGCGGAAAATAAAATTGGCATAGCCTAAACCCGACAGAAATCTTCTTCTCTTCGTGGATGGATGTGTAGAACTCCTTGTAGAAGTGGTACGATGGGTTGAGGAATATGAGTCGTGTATGTAGAATGTGGAAGACCCTGGTACTGCAGACCTTCGACTTATTTATAGACTTCAATTTTCACATGTGTCGAAAGTCATGCCAGATAGGGATACCCGGAATTACTTGATTTTTAACGGTCAATTAAACCACCAAATCAGTGAAAAGATGCTTGTGCCGGACATGGATGTCCGGCATCACACCCGGTATCGACTAATTTATTAACGGTAGTTAACTGCTAACTTCTAGTGAACTAAGACGACTTTTCAACTTACACTGGACACCAGACACCCGGCAGCACATCCAGCAGTACACCCGGCAGCACATCCAGCACATCCTCTGTACAACTCCATACTCATGCCGTGAATTGGACATCCGGCATCGTACCCGACCAACTTCATCTTTTTATTAGAGATTTATTCCTAACATGAAAACATACCAAACATAAGTCTGCATTTATATATTGAACTTTGTAAGCAAGACAATATCAAAAACTAGCTATTTTATCCTTATTTTAATTAATATTCCTATAATTCTAACTTCTAAAATATGATAAGTTTGAGGCTTATCAATAGTCCATCGCTAATTTGTGATGGACACCTCTTGGGAGTTTTTATTTTTAAAAGTCGTTGTATTTAGCAAAGGATAAAGTCCATAGCTAATTGGAAATGAAAACGTTGTTTTGTTAAAATTTGGAGGAATAAATTAAATTACAAAACAACATCGTTTATCCTAAAATTAGCGATGAAATTGCTAAGGATTTTTCCGTCGTTAATTTTACTTGGAACGAAGTCATTTGCATTGATGAAACCACAATGGATTTTAAATCAACTTAACAAAACTTTCTTTTTCTTTCTTCTTCCTCGCACGGTTCTCTTCTTCGCTGCTGCTATGATTTCTTCTGTGCTTTTCTGGCAACCACCAACACGATAGCGGACTCCTGTGTCTCTAGCAAGCACCGGTGACCATAAACTGCTTCAGACACCGCCTCTACTTCTCTCTTTGCTGCGGGTAAGCATTTGGAACACTAAACCCCTAATTTTTGAATTGACAGAGCGTTGTACCGGTTGTATGCTAATTGTTGTGAATTTGACCCTAAATTTCAAACTAACAGAGGGTTGTACTAGTTGTATATTCATTTCTACGAATTTTGACCCTAAATTTTGAATTGACAAAGGTTTGTACATGTATGTTCATTGTTATCGGTTACTGTACCACCCTTACTCCTAATCTCGTATGATTGTCAGTCGTAGCATAATTAAAAATGTAAGTCATAACGGAAATTATAACTAACTTTATAACCCGGGTGCTACACATAGTCACTCACCCATGTAAATAACGGTTTCCACTTACCAAATAAATATAACCACGGTGTTGACTAGATAGTTTAAAACTTAACATAACAACATCAAATATGAAATCTGAACAAGTGAGCGACTGCATAATCTAACCCCCGTACAAACGTGATATAATACAACATAAATCTCGAAGTGCAAAAATTAAAATAAACGTCGACTACCCAAAAGTCCCGCACTCCAGCTTCAAGTCTTGATCAATGTCCTGTCATGTGTTGCCATATGGGCTCTGCAAAACTCTAAATATGCTAAAGTGTAATCCTAGATCCTTTAGATCACTTGGGTCATTTAGTCGTCTTAACATGCGGTTCATTTCATGCAGTTCCGTTTTACATGTATATAATAAAACCGTAAATGTTGTAAAATAAACACGCAGCAGTTCAACCAAAATAAATGCATTATTGCACAAATATTCATTTACATAAGTACAACGATAACGAGTAAATGCGATAAAATGCGAAGGTCGATTCCTTATGAATGGTACTTGTTACTTGGTCTTCGAGGCTCCTTTATTCGCTATCCGTGTTTACTCTTAATCTTAAATGGGTGTCATGTTAAGACAACTAGTATATCAATTATCTTAATGGATAGTCGTCCGGTGTGCACCAACAGTAGTGCCCTCCGGCCAATGATCTGAAGATCTCTAGACTTCCTCTTGCCTAAATGTAGGCGTCCCATGCGGCCGTAAGTAGCTATGTACCAACAGCGGTACCCTCTGGCCAATGATCAAATGTGGCTCGTTGGAATTTCCAAGAGCGGACCCGATCTGGGTTTCCTACTTTAGTGTTCACTTTGTGTAACCAGCTAGTCCTTAGACTACACTGGGTTTTCCTCGTCATACACGAATCCTCAACCATGTGATTAAGTAACTCAATCAATTCTTCCAAAGGTCTTCTCTTAGGTTATAGAGAATGCAATTCTGTTTAGTTGTCTTATAGGTCTTACACAATTCCTAGAAGTCGTTTAGGTCATATTCATGTTCGAGTTCATGCTATAGAGATTGGTAACACCGAATCTCGTTCCTTAGTCTTTTACTTAGGTTAATTAGGAATACTATGACATCCATTGCACTTTTATAAGTAGTGATAATTCCTAAACCAACTCGTATCTTAAGTCGAGTTCCAACCGGTATTTCTAGTCTGAAAGACGTACGTGCACAATTCATATCGTGTGAACATGTCAAGCAATTAAAACAGATACTCACATGCATATAACAAGCATATCACTCTTAACAATTAAAGCACACAAACACGTCTGAACCCAAGGAAACCCTTAGGATGTTCAGACCACACAGTAACATACTGTTCACCGTCGTAATTACTAGCGTGAAGTATCAAGCTCGCTCTCTACCCTCATAGCTCTTGTCTCGTAACTCTAGAACATACCACTAAGTATTAATTACAATAATGCAATTGATTCGGTGTTCCAAATAACGCTAATCCCCCGGTACTTAACCCCTAATTGGTTGTTGTTGTTGTTACTCGGGTTTTTGAATGTGTTCGGGATTAGTTTTTTATTTCATTTATAAATAACCGGTAGTATTTGTTTACTACAAATGATTTTAATCCATATACTATCCCATTTAATCATAGGTTGTTTCTCTTGTTTATATATATATAACAGTATAGTTTGTTACTATATGTTATAAGTGACCTTATGGTGTTGTTATACTTTGAACTCTTATTTAGGTTATGAGTTGGTCAACTTGACCTTCTTTGGTCAATTAAGTTGACTTGGCCAGTTTGGGTTGACTTGGTAACCATAAGTTTATATAATTCATATTATAATCCTTGAATTATATAATTCATTTGTTTGCTCAATTCTTTATAACGTGACATTAGTTATTAAGCCTAATGTTGCATAATTGAACCATCCACTTTATATCATACTTTACCTCCCTTAATATGATTACCATATCATATTATATAATTCTAGACACTTCATATATTCATATAAGTCAATGTGAATTATAAAATTCATTAAATAAACGATATTCCTTATCATTTCATGTGAAACACTTAATTCTCTTATTTGTGCTATTCTTCACAAACAAACATTAAGACTATACTTTGCAAACAGGGAAATTGATATGCTAAAACTAATTAATTGACCAAGAAAATAATAAATCAACATCTTTGTCGGATTGTAAAAATCCCGGTCACTATAGTATAGAAATTAAGTAACCAGGTATCGAATCCACGGGACTTGAAAGAAAAATAAGTCTACTCCTAAGAAACTGGAAATTCAGGGGTTGTGAATTGTTTTTATGATTGAATTAAATTAAAGCCAAACCAAATTTAAATGAATGATTAATGAAAATAAATGATAAGTTTGATAAAATGAATGGAACTTCGGGTGTGGGTTGCTCTTTACTGGATAAATTTAGCAATACCTACAGTTTTATTATGAGAAACAGATTGGTCAATTCTTATACTCTCTTAATCCTAGTTAACGAAGAGCTCACCTATCAGAACATGTCAGCTTTAATCTAGAAGCAGACAAAACACATATAGGCGGAATAAGTGTGAAGAATTATTAGCAATTGTAGGGAAAACTCATTTATCCGACTAGTTCTCCACAATTTTTCAGATTAATTTGAACTTCTTGTTAGTCACCTGATCTGTTCGTAACAAGATTCACAAAACAACTCTAAAAAATCATGATATTAATAGAGAATATGAATGTTATACATCAACCTCGAAACAATCCGATAAAATCTCATATTTAAATTGCAGAAATACTAGCTAGTTCATATCCATTACGAAAAAACCCTCCCCAAAGCAATCCTCTCTAGCCAGACATATCAACGAAACAAATTAATACAATGGGCAGATAATTCATCAAGAGATAGAAATAAACTCCCAATTCCACTTGTTATCCAGATTCGAAGATGTGTTGACACGAGGTTGAAGATGAACGTGGACTCACTTCTGACGATTCTCCTCGACGGCAATGATGATTTGTGAGATGAATGGAATTGAGGATGATGGTGCTGATGATGAAGAATTTGAGAGCTTTGATTGTCGTTAAAGAGCGTTATTTTCTGTCACAACAAAGATGAGCTCCCATTCCTCCATCTGATTAGGGCTTTTTATAAGCCTTTTCCCCCTTTTCTTTCTTCAAAACGTTGCACTTTATGTTGGAAATTTAGCCGCATCCGAACATGTGTTTCGAACTTCAATGTTCGGATACCTTGTTTTGGAGCGTGGATCTGGCTTCTTTTACAAAAGTCTCAACTTGTGTTTGAACTTTAATGTTCGGCCACAAGTTCGGACATCTGGTCTTGGAGCAGGGTTTTGACTTCTTCGTTGCAAATCTCGAACTGTGTCCGAACATTGAAGTTCGGACATAAGATCGGACACTTTGTCAGGCAAAGCACTAGAACTCTCGACTTGTGTCCGAACATGGATGTTTGGACACAAGTTCGGACATAGCTTCAAAAGCCTCGAAAATATTCATTCTGAATCCGATTTGATCCCCGTTTATTACGTCATCACCCTCATGAGTTAATCTACTATTTTCTTGGCTTTTCTCTGCATTTGACACATGAAAAGGTATCAATTTTTATTGAACAAAAAACCAAAGGAAAACGTAGGATAAGTGTGGAATATTATTAATGCAAGTATGAAAATTAAGCATTTAAAACCACTAAAACCATGCATATTTTGCACTTATCAAACCTCCTCACGCTTGGCTTTTGTTTGTCCTCAAGTAAAACCCAAATAAGTTATCTCAAAATGCCTTAGTACCAAATCTCGGGGTTAAACAAATGTAGAAGGGAATCAAGCCATAGTAATAATTCAAGGATCAATCTTGCTCTTAAATGTGGGTTCCTTAAACAGTGAAACAAGCTTTTAAAATGAAATCATGAAGAAGTTAAATCACAAAGACAGAACTAGATTAACTTGGAACCTTCCAACCATTTCTTCCTCAAACCCATGGATGACAAGGGGTGTGAAGTACTGCCATATTCTGTAGTACCTTTCAACACCACACACACATGATCAAATTAAGGAACTTGCAATAAACTTTAAGCCTTCAAGAGCTTCCTTTTTTCTTTACATAAATATTCAATTGTTCGCACAATTAATTCATTTCCCGGACTTTTCTCTCCATCCTTGTAATGGTGTTGGGTCTTTTATCCCAGATCAGATGATCTTAGGTAAATAGGTGATAAAGCACCCCAAGGACTTAATAACCGGATGGAAGAGGCCTGTCCACAGAGTTTTAATGAAATTCAACAATTTACAAAACCACGAAAACACACAGCTCTGAGCAAAATAATCTTTAAAGTCAACACCAGGCTCAATTCCAAAAAAAAAAACTTCCACAAGAATTCTCACCCAAGAATTCAATACGTATAAGCACTAAAAGGAACTTACCCCCATATAGCACAAGAACAATAAAAAATCAATGTGGGATGTAAAATGACTGGCACATTTAGAAAGATCTCCCCTTCCTCACACTTAAAGAGGAGCAATGTCCTCATTGTTCATAAAATAAAATCAAGGAAAAGATCATTCGAAATGTGCCAGACTCACAAGGGTGGCATTATAAATTCGATAAAGATGAAACAAGTTAAAGCACGGACTGAACACAAACTAAAAAAAAAAGAAACTAAAACTCCCTTGATTTTGATTGTGGAAGAGGTTCTTCCTCACACTTAATTTCTTGACAGGGGAAGAGATTTTCCTCACACTTGCATCCAAGCAAGTGTCCAGCCATGGAGACAGAAGAATTATCTTGGTAGCACCAAACATGCACACAAACAACAAAACCAGAAAGATATGCGTGAAGCATTTCATTAGTAATGATTAGTACCACAATTCCAAATTAAGAAGATAATTAGAAAAGAAAAGAAAGAAAATACAACTAAAATAAATAAAATAAAAACAAACTAAAAAGAATAACAAAATGAAATAACAACTAAAATAAAAATAAGTCCATAAATAACATCAAAATGAAAAGAACAAGATTATCCATCACTGTGGAGGTGGATAGAACGCCTGCCACTGCTGAAACTGTGTGAGGAGGTACGCATAATCCTCTTGGGAGCGACGAGCCTGCTCCTGAAGGGTCTCGACCTCCGCCTAATAGTGCCGATCCAAGGATTCAAAGCGAGACTCAAAAATCTGTTGTAGCTACTCAAGCTCATATCTCGTGGCATACTCGCTCCTTGGGGCCAGTAGTGCTGCATATTCATCCTTATCCTCAGCCGCTGATGGAGGAGCGGGCTCTGATGGACCCTCACCGGCATCTCTCTAGTGCTTCTGTGATCACGGAGCAGTCTTCTTCCTCAAGTCACCCCGTCAAACTCAAACCACATCTTTTTTATGGCGCTGACATTAATAGGGGACCTCGCAGGATGAAGCCCGTTGGATGGAATAGATACCAACTGCCACCGAAGTAACTGACATAGCATGACAGGAAAGCCAAGCTTATGTCGGTCCTTGTACTCTACGATGAAGAGAAGGTGCAGGGAGATGACCCTCGGTAAATAGGTGATCTCAGCTGCCCCAGCAAAGGCTGGATTCAACACAGCCTGCAGGAGTAAACAGTCAATGTGGTTCAGATCGGAGCTCTATCGGGGGAGTGTTAAGTCAAGATCCTTTAGTTTTGATGATAACAAACCTTGTGTTGTCTATCTAATATGTTTGTCAAAATTCATAATTCAGATAGACAGGTAAAAGAGTGGCTTAGCACGCAAGGTTGCAAGCGCACTCGGTTCACGACATGTGCCCAACCAGTCGGGCACCTGTCTGCGAGAGCTCCGTAAAACTTCTAGCACATACAAACCAGTCAGACACTGCACAAAGATATCTCTCATGCTGAAGAAGAAAATCAAAGACAAAAGACTGCCAAAGGATCGACATATTTAGACAGACTCATATACTCACATAATCAACTAGCTCACGACAAAAGGAGTAGCTCATTAATGCACAAGATAACAAGATAAGAAAAGGCTATTAATGAACATCATTACATAGCCGTAATAAATTTACAAGAGGGAATTTATGAGCATTTAATGAGCCAAACAGAATCAGGCAAGTGGAACACACAAGTGGTGCTCGACCAATCAAGAAGGCTGCCGCCAACGTGACCAACCATGAGGTGACACATAGTTCAAATGCCTCCAGATCAAGTTGAAGACTCTCTACAAGTCTAGTGTGGTTGTTATGTGAATAATTGAAGCTGTAGTCGACTCCTAGAAGTCTAGGGACTTATAGGACGGTAGTTACATCCTAACTAAATCGTATATATACTTGCATCTATTTTATATGTAAGTAAGCCTGTACGAGAGGAAAAAGAAAGAGATTATCTGGGCAAGTGAGGATCAGACTTAGGAGTGTGTGTAAGTGCTAGAGAGTTGGGGAGCTAGATAGGACTGGGCTAGAGTATCAATACATTGGGTATTTGATAGACCAACATGTCGGGGAACGATCGGTGAACCGTAGGCCGATAGTTAGGTAAGGGTTAAGGACTTTAGGGGTAAAGTCGAAACTGTCCCGGGAGTCCGTGTGTGGGGCGAGGGAGATTGAGTGAATTTCGTGTGTGTAAATTCTCAATCGAAATGGAGTTTCCAGTTTAAGTTTATCTCATGTCTATTCCTAACTATCAAAGTTTTAATTGAGTCCACGATACGTCCACAACACATCGGGGACGCGTCAGAAGCGCTTGCTAGTTTCAAGTGGTATCCGAGCAGGTCTCTTCTAGAAAGCTAACTACTTTGGAAGACGATCAAAATGTCTCATGCAAGCATACTAGCGGCAGAAGAAGGTTATGCACCAAATCGACCACCACTCTTCAATGGAGACAACTACACTCACTAGAAGAATAAAATGGAGTTTCATATCAAGACTGATGATCCAAGAATGTGGAGGGTAATAACACAGAGAGTACACCTTCTAGAATGCTCAAGGACAAGACATATCTATCGACAACATGACGAATGATCAAATCAAGAAGCTGATATTCAATGCTCGAGCCATAAGAATACTACACTGTGCACTACTACCTGAGCAATACTCCAAGATAGCTTCAGCCAAAAAAACTCAAGAGATTTGGAAAACTCTTGAGGTCACGTATGAAGGGAATGATGAGATCAAAAACACTCGCATTGAGTTACTACTCACTCATTGGGAGCTATTCAAGAAGGAAGAAAAGGAGAGCATTTCTGAAATGCATACAAGGTTTACCAAGTTGATCAACGAAATGTTGGTTCTTAGAAGAACTATCTCAAACAAGGATCAAATTTGGAAGTTCCTCAGATCTCTTTCTGCCTCCTTTGAGAAGCAAGGTCAATGCCATGCAAGAAGTCCATGATCTCTCTAAGATGTCCTTGGCGGACATATTAGGCTCCCTAATGGCATTCGAGTTGAAACTACAACAACGAAGCCCTGAAAGTTCAAAACAGAAGAAGACAATGCCATGCAAGAAGTCCATGATCTCTCTAAGATGTCCTTCGAAACAGAAGAAGACAATGATGAGATGGTCCTCTACCCTAAGAGGTACTTATGAAAATTCATAAGAAACAACATGAGGAAAGGAAGAGAGCCCAAGAAGATTGACGATCACCGCAAGAAGAACAATGACAAGTGTTTTGGATCCTCGAAGCGTGGGCATCACATCAAAGACTACCCTCAACAATCACGAGAGGACAAAAACAAGGTCAGGAAACCTGTCCGACGATCATTCAACAAAGGGCTAAGGAAAGAAGCATTCATTGCTGCATGGGGAGACTCAGAGCTCAGCGACAATAACCAAACCTCAGATAATGACTCCTCGGAGGACGAGAAGGCTCATCTATGCCTTGAGGAAGTTTGCCTGATGGCGCAAGACAATGACACATCAGAATTAGAGGAAGAATATCAGAACAAGGTAAACTACTCTAAACTCAAACAAAGAATTCTAAAAGCTGAACTTCTAGGACTTAGAAAATTCTCTCTCATACTAGTTGATCAAATTGAGGCATTGGAAAATGAAAACAAGGAACTCTTGGAGGAAAATGAAGAATTAAGAAAAAATTCGGACAAAAACAAGGTAGATAACCTCATGAGGGCACTTATGAAATTACAAATCTACTATAGCGAAATTCTCTCCGCTCATGAAAAATTGAAGCTAGGAAAACAACCTGAAATCGATGAATTGATTGTTGCGCTTAACGTAAAAGAAAAAGAACTAGTTACAATCAAAGAAATACATGCTAAGCTAGAAGCCGTTCCTAAGACACCCATGAGGAGAAACAAACGACAAGTTGGGTACCGGTTAGAGACCAGTCGTGGAGGTGTCTACAACCTATGCAGACAACCTGGTCATCATGAAGTCAATTGCTATAAAACGCGTTTTATGAGGCATTGGCAACTCAAGAGAATAGGACTAAAATGGGTAGTCAAAAATGATCCTAGAATAATAATTGATGGTGGAAATGGGTCCAACCTTTCTATGGACCCTAACCCCACACCACTAACGTGTTAAGTGCTGAATCGAGTGGGAATGAACCCCTGCTGGTGCATCGACAACATGTGCTCTAAACACATGACAGGAGACAAAAAGAAGTTCTTCTCACTCGAACCAGGAAGCCAAGGAACTATTTCATTTGGCGACAACAAGAAAGGAAAAATCATCGGTGTAGGTAAGGTTGGTATTACTTCAGATTATGTTATAGATAGTGTAAATTTGGTCAATGGTTTAAAATTCAACTTGCTTAGTGTTTCTCAAATATGTGACAAAGGTAATTTAGTTCACTTCCATCCTACACATTGTAGCATAGTAAGTCAGAACAATGGCAAAGAGTTGTTAAAGAGAAAAAGGTGGAAAAATGCTTATGTCACTAGATTGGAGGATATTGACAGTCCAAATCTTCCATAATTGATTGCTTCAATAGATGACTCTACACTATGGCACAAAAAACTAGGGCATGTCAGCACTTCATTATTGAGAAAACTTGTCAAGAAACGATTGGTAAGAGGTCTCCCTGAGATTAAAGAATCTGAGACCAATCTTTGTGATGCTTGTGTTAGAAGCAAACAAAGTAAGACTTCTTTTAAATCAAAGAACTTAGTTAGTACATCCAAACCACTTGAATTACTTCACATGGACTTATGCAGACCTATGAGAATCAAAATTTTTGGAGGAAATTGTTATATGTTTGTAATTGTTGATGATTACTCACGATTTATTTGGACACTTTTTATTGCTTCCAAAGACGAAGTCTTTGAGAAATTTCAAGTCTTTGCAGGAAAAGTCCAAGTACAACTTAACTACAAGATCAAGGCTCTCCGGTCTGATCATGGGTCAGAGTTTGAGAATCAATAATTCATGGATATATGTGAACAATATGGAATCAATCACACATATTCAGCACCAAGAACACCCAACAGAATGGGGTAGTTGAGTGTAAAAACAGAACAATACAAGAGGTAGCCAGGGCTATGTTATTGGGGAACAATCTTCCTCAGGTCTTCTGGGTAAAAGCAGTGGTGACTGCATGCTACATCACAAATAGAACGCTCATACAACCTATCCTCAACAAAACTCTCTATGAGCTAATCAAGGGAAGAAAACCAAACATAAGTCACATCAGGATCTTTGGTTGTAAATGTTATGTCCACAATAATGAAAAGAATCCCCTAGGAAAGTTTGATGCCAGAAGTGATGTGGCCATCTTCCTAGGATACTCTGAGAGGAGTCGGGCATACAAAGTATACAACAAAAGGACATTGAAGGTGGAAGAAAGTGTGCATGTGGTCTTTGATGATGCTGATGTTCACAAGGTCAAGAAATCTGAAGAAGATGGAGAACTTGGATTTGATCTAGCTGATCAGGATCACACAGATAATCCCAAGATGAATCACCCACTGAAGAAAACTTGCCTGACAGGTTAGCGACAGGTCAACAACATGTCGTCGAAGAAAACAATGATGTCGAAGATCCCCAATCACCATCAACCATTCATCAATCTCGTACTTTGTACAAAGATCATCCATTGGAGAACATCATATCAGATATCTCCAAGGGAACTCAAACAATAGCATAAACTCGAGATCTTCTAGGCTTCTCAATGATAGTTGATAAGTGCGAAATATATACTTTTAATGGTTTATTTTATTTAATATTCGTAATGAATTGAATTATATTTCACACTTATATTATATTTTTCTATGATTTATATTTAGATGAGAGCTGATATATTTTATTTGTCAAATGTAAGAAAAAAGTCTCAAATTTACATCCTTTATATCTTAAAGGGTGCAACACAACAACAGACATATATATACATGTTATATATATATATATATATATATATATATTGTGCACGTGGATTTTGTTGGGAAGTAAAAGATGTAAGTGGGCTGCTACATTGGTTGTAGGCCGGCCTCACTAAAGAACAGAAATCGGCGTAGAAAATAAATAGGCTGGGCTGCAGGAATTAAAAAGAAGGAGAGGACGATGCATTAGAAAAGAAAGTGGAGAGTGGAGTTAGAGAGGAGGTTTTGAAAAGATAAAAAAAAATTATTAGATAAAAAGGTGGCGTGAGTGGGGCGTGGATTATGTGACGGAACCGCATTCTCCGTCCCAATGACGGAAACTTTTTTTTTCTTTTCATTTTCTTTTGTTTATACGGAGGAAGATAACTTTAAAGTAAATTTTGTTTTTTTTTTTTATAGTGAGTGTCATTCATGGGTATATCCCATCAATGTTTTTGTTTGTTATTGACGTCTCATCTTTTATATAAATTTGTTTTTATTTTTTATTTTAAAAATGTTAAGTGTAATTATTTTATCCTTTTAATAATACATTCCATAATAATATAATTATTAATAAAATAATTCACTAATTATATAAAAAAATTAGTTGACTATATTCATATATGTATGATTTTAAATATTATTTATTTAATTTGATAATATTTGTTGATGTACATATATCCTGAAATTTTTAAAAAAAGTTGAATTAATGTAAAAACACCAAGTTAAATATTTATACTTTTTAAAGAAAAATACTAATGACACCGCTTTGTATTATTTTTCTAATCTTATAATATTTGTTGTCGATACATATATAAAAAATGGAGTATAACAATTCAAAATACACCATTAACTGTTTAAAATTAAGAAAGTTGTTAATATAGAAAATACCCAAACCAATATTTATATTATTTTCACAATTGAAAAAAAGTGATGTATACTATTTTTTAAAAATATTGCACATTAATTTTTTAATCTTCATGTTATAAGTTATCGTGTAGTGCATATATAAAAATTAAATGTTAATAAGTACGTAAAGTCGACTCCAACAATTCAGTTTATGTATAATGTTGTAAATGTTATGTATAATCATGGTGTGGAAATGTTTATATATAATAATAGAATCGTAGAAACGTGAAAACGTTTATATAAACACGTGGAAACGTTTATATAAACATGTGGAAACGTTTATATAAAAACATGGAGACGTTTATATAAACTCGTGGATACGTTTATGCATAACGGTGGAAACGTTATACTTGATTGTGGTGTGAAAATGTGTCGTAGAAACGTTATATTTAATTGTGGCATGGAATATATAATTGTGTAAACGTATATATGTAATCATGGCGTGTTTACGTTTATATATAAATCGTGGAAACGTATTGCGGCAGGGAAACATTCATATATAATTATTGAAATGTTAATATGTAATCATGTCATGGAAACGTTATATATAATCATGAAACTGTAGAAACGGGGTAACGTTTAAAAAAACGTGGAAACGTATATATAACAACATGGAAATGTTTAAATAAAAAGGTGGAAACGTTTAAATAAAAAGGTGAAACGTTATCTGAACTCGTGGACTCCTTTATGTATAACGGTGGAAACATTATAAATAATTGTGTCATGGAAACATCACATATAATTATAAAAATGTTTATATATAATCATGCAGTGGAAACGTTTATATGTAACCGTGGCGTGAAAACGTTATAGATAATCATGGAATTTTAGAAACGTGGAAACGTTTATCTAAATTTGTGGACACCTTTATGTAAAACGTTGGAAACGTTATTTATAATTGCGGTGTGGAAATCTGTCGAGTCACTGACGACAATAAAAAGTATAGAACAACTTCAAAATAGATTACCCTACCCCCCCCCCCCCAAAAAAAAAAAACACCCCAAAACCCACCCTAGTAAAGCTAAAAACATCGAAGACATTTTTAGGGTTTGCAGAGGCGGGTTTAGGGTCGGGTTTAGGGTCTAACGACCCTAAACCCGCTACCACAAACCCTAAAACCTGTCAAGTTAGTTGCTACCATATAAAGTACGAAACAAATTTCAAATAGATTACCCTACCCCCCAAAACACCCCAAAACCCACCCTAATAAAGCTAAAAACGTCGAAGGCATTTTTAGGGTTTGTAGTTGCGGGTTTAGGGTCTAAACCCGCTCTCACAAACCCTAAAAACCTGTCGAGTTAGTTGCTACAATATAAAGTACAGAACAAATTTCAAATAGATTACCTACCCCAAAACACCCCAAAACCCACCATAGGAAAGTTAAAAATGTCGAATTCACCAATTATTACTTAATGAATCATAATATCAATTTTAATGATTCATAATACAAAATTAATGAATCATATTATCAATTTAGTTTATCATCGTATACATGTAAAAATATTTTTTTTAAGTTGTCAAAATATATCCATGACTGGTCTTGTTTTAAAGAGCTTGAATTTAGATGAACAATGATATATTTTTTTTTCATTTTGGACTTATATATTAAAAGTTATAACAATATAAATTTTTTATGATAAAGAATGAAAATTAAAAAAAATGGAAAAGAAAAGAAATTTAAAACACAAATTAAAATCAGTGATTCAAATTAGTCGTACTCTACATATATATATGTTTCTTGTTTGTCGTTTCACATCAGCCCCTTATCAAGTTAAAGTAGAAAAAAAAAGCTAAAATAAATATCATTTCAGTACCGTATAGCTCCCATGTCTGGCATTTACCATTTTATATCATTTATAAGTCAATGGCTCAGATTAGAAATTTATATTTAAAAGGACGACTGGGATGTATTCCGTCTGGGACGGAAATACATCTTCCGTCACAAAATCCCCGCGCTCTGATCGGGGGGACAGATTTGGAAGATATTATTTATTCAATGAGTCTTAGCTACAACCATATGTAGCCATCTTTGGCTACATTTTTCATGGTACAGTTTGTGTAGAGTAAATGTACATGTTTTATAAGTTTGTTGTACAGTTTATAAAGTTAGTATGCACATTTAGTACAAATTCAGAAATATCACAATTCACTGTATACATGTACATATACATCCGTACAGTTTTGAATGATCACATGTGCAGTTTTCAATGACCAAATGTACATGTATGTAGCTATAGATAGCTACATATGGTTGTAGTCAAGAAATTGGGTTATTTATTTGGTGGCTGCTCCTAGATACAGACGGCTACGCCCCACGAGAGAAGACTGTTCGATTGTTTTCTTGAAAACTCCAACGCCGCAGACTTGCACGTCGCGCTCCCGAGACTACTGTTATTGCTGGCATATTGATTTTCCTTGCTCCATACAAATTACTGCCGCACTTTCGATCATCCACCTTCATCATCCGTCATCACCACCATCCATCCCTATAATTTACCGACACCACATACCTTCATCCGCATACGCCCTGTACTCCAGATTTGGTTTTCAACATCACCGAACACCACCGATATCATCATATCCCACGCATACTCCCTTGCTCACGCACACCAGCATATCCACGTACTATCATCCACAAATTCACCACCACCTCCAGCAATTTCATTCTCCTGTTTTGGTCAAACCAGAAGCGAGGCGCAGCCTTTCAAGAAGCAGTTCGGGCTGAATTCGAGAACAAGAAACTGAGCAACCGAGGGCCATAGTAAACCGGAGTGAAAGTCTGGACTTATTTCTTGTGACTTGTTTTCGTTTCATCTCTAACTATTTTATGCTCATTATTTATTGTTTACATTACGAACCATGAGTGAGTAGTTTTATTTAGCTTCCCGGGTTAGGGAAACGAGTCTTTTTTTGTAGAATTATAATTATGTAGATTTGTCACTATTATTATAATTTTGTAATAGTTTGATTCCAGTCCTTAATGCGTTTAGATTATCTGGCCAATTTTCTAAGTGATTTTTGTAGAGCTTATATCAAAATGCGGTGCTGAGATTAAGTCCTAGACATAGAAAATCAAACCGGATTAACGACTAGAAGCATAGTTTGCCTATAGGTTAATCTATCTCTAATAGGAATTGTGTTTATTGCAATTAACTTGAATTTACTTGGGCATGGTTTGCGGCTTGTTATTTCAGTTAATTAGGGTTCGTTGTACAGAGATCGGTCAACGAACTATTTATAATTCCTGAGTTTATTTCAGAAAATAGTGAAAATTGTTATTAATTGAATTCGACGAAAAAGACGAGTGGAATAACCCGGGGAGTGTTTTTAATTCACTAGATTTTTAAACCAATATTTGTTTTGTTTATCATTTTGTTATTTTATTATTTTGTGTTCGTTATTTGATTTGAATTAATTGAAAACCTGGAAAAGTGACAATTTCCTACTTTCTTAGTTTATTTTAGTCTCACCCATCGAGCCTAAGAACATCAAGGAAGCTCTTCGAGACTCAGACTGGATTAATGCAATGCAAGAAGAGTTAAATTAGTTTGAAGGATGCAAAGTGTGGCATTTTGTGCCTCGTCCTTCACATCAAGGCGTGCTTGGCACAAAATGGGTCTTTAGAAACAAGTTGAATGAGATGGGACAAGTCGTTAGGAACAAAGCTCGTCTGGTAGCTCAAGGATATCGTCAACAAGGAGGGATAGACTTCAAAGAAACCTTTGCTCCAGTAGCAAGGATGGAGTCCATCAGATTACTAATTGCATTTGCTGCACATAAAGGAATCAAACTCTTTCAACTTGACATCAAGAGAGCCTTCCTATATGGGTACGTCAAAGAGGAAGTGTATGTTGAACAACCTCTAGGCTTTGAGACACAAGAAGGATAGGACATGGTGCTTAAGCTCGACAAAGCTCTTTATGGGCTCAAACAAGCTCCAAGATTATGGTATGATCGTCTATCTTCTTATCTTTTAGAAAACCAATTCAAAAGAGGAAAGGTGGATAAAACCTTATTTGTTTACAACAACAAAAGGGATTTCTTAATTGTGCAAATATTTGTTGATGATATAATCTTTGGAGCCTCTGATGAGAAATATTGGAAGAAGTTTGAAGCTTTGATGAAAAAAGAATTTGAGATAAGTGATCTAGGAGAATTGAAGTTCTTTCTAGGACTTCAAGTCAACCAAAATGTCGAAGGGATTATCATATCCCAAGAGAAGTACGTAAAGGATTTGCTAAAGAGATTTGGAATGGAGGAGTGTAAAACGTTTGACACTCCAATGATAGTTGGCACAAAAATAGGCATCATGACTGGTGACCGACCGGCCGACCAGCGATCATACAGGGAGATGATTGGTTCTCTACTATATTTAACTACTAGTAGACCTGACATTATGTATAGTGTTTGCTTATGTGCCAGGTTTCAAGTAGATTCAAGAGAAAGTCACCTCACAGTTGTGAAAAGAATCCCACGTTACTTAAAAGAAATCATGAATCTTGGTCTCTTTTATCCTAAATTCACTAACTGTGACATTGTAGGATTTTCAGATGCAGATTATGGAGAATCTATCACTGATAGAAATAGCACGTCAGGAACAACATTCTTTGTTGGATCATGTTTGATAGCATGGGAATCAAATACACAACAAAGTGTTGCAATCTCAACGGTTGAATCTGAATGCATAGCTGCAGCAAGCTGCTGTGCTTAACTCCTGTGGCTTAAACAACAATTTGGAAATTATGGCATCAAAACAGGTACTTTACCAATCATGTGTGATAATACAAGTGCCATCTCTATTTCCTAAAATCCTATGCATCATTCTCGTACCAAGCATATTGACATTAGACATCACTTTCTTAGAGATTGTTGTGAAAAGGAATTAGTTGGTTTAAGGTATATTTCTACTGACGACCAACTAGCTGACATTTTTACCAAGCCATTAAGTAGAGAAAGATTCACCAAGATTGTTCATGATCTTTGAATGATATTCATTAATCACAATTAAACTGTCTTTTGTTTCCCATGATCGGTCACCGACATGTGAGCAACACCTATAATATTGTCGTTCAGTAGCCAACAATCAATTTAATGCTTAGAAGTTATGTCAAATGACTACTTGAAACAGATATGTCATTTTCCACAACAAGTGAGGTTAGTTTAGAGAAAGTTCAACGAGTAGAAACGGGAAAATTGCTCACGATCGATGATAGCCTGTCACGCCCGCTGCCCGTTATAAATAGTTCTGTTGGGACATGTCAGCGAGCGGATGAGGAGCGGTCGCCGACTGTTACTCGATATCTATAAAAGGGCGGCAAGAGTTTTGCTCTTGTCACACTATTGCTCTTACTCTCTCTAATCTCTCTAAGCATTCAAAGCAATTTCTTTTCTCTCTTACAAAAATCTTGTGAGCTCAGTGCAAAGAACCCTCGCCTCATAGCCACTTTAAGGATTCTCTAGCAAAAAGTTCATAAATTCTAGAAAATCCTTCGATCAACCATGGCACCAAAATCCACTCTCCGTTCAAAGAAGAAGGTTGTCCTCAAAGAAGTCTCATCAATGCAAGTAGCCGACATGCGACCAACAGAACCTCGCCTGTCTCAAGAACTAGAAGATCAACTTGTGCGAAGGGTGACAAACGAAGGCGAACTGCAACAAGAAGAGGTACACTACATAAGCCTCTACCTACCCAAGCTCCACCATCTTATTTAGGCTGAAATTCTCAAACCAAAAATACTTCCCACTCCGACCCCAACCAAAGAACCAAAAATATCTTCTCCCAATCCTTCACCAAAGCTCACCACCATACATTCAAAGGCCAAGAATCCTAAAATCCCAAAGGATCACGATCTTTCCACTGCTACAACGAATCGCGTAACTCGCGCAACTCGTGCTCTACTCCTGAAAGGGCGACTCGTAGGTTATAGTTCACTGACGACGAGGACATCACTCCCTCGGCAGTCATCGAGGCTATTGTTCAACAGATAGAAGAGGAAGTACAAAGTGACAACAAGTCACAGAAGGAGGATACAACAGAAGAAAAAGGTCACGACGAAGGTATGACTTCCCGAGACTCCAAAGAAGAAGTAGAACCAAACTTTCAACCCACAATACCAGTCAAAGACCGGTCGCCGACACCTCAACAATCCAGTCATGAAGGTGCTAGCGACACAAGGTCCTCACGAATCATACCTACAGCCGAGCAACGACAACAATCCGAAAAGGCTAAAGGGAAGCCAAAGTTGGTGCTCTCACCACATGATCAATCGTTGGAAGAGCTCTTCCAAGCCAAGAAGGAGGCTGCAAAGCAACAGCCACCTCAAGCTCTGTAGCGTCTGACGAAGCTCAAAGAGTTGAAGCCAATGATGTTCAGAGCAGAGAATGTCAACGACAAGTTCTGTCCCGTCTTACCAAAGACGTTGGACTTGGACTGGATGGAGCAAATGGGTCTTGGAAAGATTCAGGAGCTTTTGGAATTCCAAGGATGTGTGGACTTCTTTTAGGAGCCTATCCCCGTCTACACTAACCTGCTCAAAGAGCATATGACGTATCTTGGACCACTCCAAAGCTATGACAACGATGACTATCTCATCTCCACAGTTCAAGGCGTCACCATCAACATCACCAAGTCTTGGATCTGCAAGACTTTTGGTTTGGAACCAGAAGGACTAGTGGTTCTAAAAGAAACCACCTGGAATGATTTGGGACACCAAGGAGGAAAAATGGTCCAGCTACTTAACAAAAGGGCCACAATGAAGAACTTCAACACCATAGAGATGTTCATCCCCGACAGGGTGCTCTTCAGTCTACTCACCCGCAACGTCACACCAAGGAATCAATGCACTCACATTGTGAATGCAAGGGACGTAAGAGTAAGACTATTGTATGCCCTCAAGACCAAGGAGAAAATCGATCTACCTGCAATGATATTGCTTACATTAGAAGAAAGTCGATTCATGAACCAAGGTCTAGTACATAGGGGAGTGGTAACCAAGGTGCTACAGGAAAACAGAGTGGACACCGACAGGTTCCATGAATGCGCGCGGACCGCTCAAGACAGCATCTGCTCAGAGATGTTGTCCAAGATGGGGATAAAAACAAAGGGGGATAAGCTCGTGGTTGCTCAGAAGCCCACCAAAAGTGAAGAATCCAAGTCAGAGGCCAGACCAAGTGCACGGACATCTACCCTCAAAAGGAAGCGAAGTCTCTCCGGTCCATGACAGGTCAGGGACCAGTCAGGATACTCCAGCTAGAGATGTTCTTCAGCGTGTAAGGGTCACCCTTACTGCTATGCAGGAT
Source organism: Limonium bicolor (assembly GCA_023374045.1). NCBI lineage: Eukaryota > Viridiplantae > Streptophyta > Magnoliopsida > Caryophyllales > Plumbaginaceae > Limonium > Limonium bicolor. The sequence goes on along the minus strand of CM041776.1, from coordinate 313,893,288 downwards.
GTCTCCACTGAACCAAGTGTTCATCACATGGTTCAAGGTGCAATAGATTTTATAGACTCCCACATAGCCTGAGAGTTCTTTGTCTCTTAAAGACACGAGTGAACCATGAGAAAACTAGCTCTAGGCTTAGATTTTGTTTTTCCATTAATGTTTCATTTTGCCATTGACTATCTGTTTCCAATTAAGCCTTTGATATGAATAAAAATGCAAGTGGTTCTTGTCGACTTGAATGATTATCACTGGTTCTAAAATAATTTATTGTATTGGCTGTTTCTTCCTTGATTAAAAATTGCAAATTGATCTGAGATATTTAGTCCCATCCATTCCAGTAATCCTATCTCCAAAATTGACACCTAAAAGGCCTACACACATAGCCCACAAGACGTAGCACCTCATTTAATACCTTTCACCGATCAATCGTTGGGCATATCCAAAGCGTCTATTAATACTTACGCACTTCATTTGCCACTCACAATCATCAATTCACTTCTCACAAAATGGCACAAACTCCACAAAGTTCATCTAGCTCAAATGAACGGACAGTACACTCCACCATTCTTAAGTTCATGGCTACAAAACATCCCAAGAAATACGTCATCTAAAGCTATGTTCAACTAGACTCCGACTCACTTACAGCTCGGTCTATCACCTCAAGTGTCACTCAATCACATACACGTTCTCCACATTGCATGGAGTTCGTAATAGATTCTGATGAGTTCGACCTTTCCACCACAGCTGAATCACCTTTGATCAATCCTACCACAGCCAAACCATCTTGGATGAAAGCTTCTTTTTCGGAGGATGAACCCTTTGGCCCAGATGATTATGAATGGGATACCCAAACACGTCACTTCATCTAGATTATCTTGATCATGTTTGTAGTTTGTACTCTATGGAATGTTATGGCCTTTACAATATATTAAGTCATGTAGTTGCTCCCTATTTTGTTGTATGGCAAAGGGGGAAAGAAAGAATATGTACTTGTGACACTATGTATATCTTCGTTGTATTATGTAATATCTTAATGAAAACTTTTCTACTATGGTTATAGTATAACATAAAAGCTGTCACTTATTGCTGTCATTTGTTGTAGTTTTTCTTACTTTAAACCCTTAACAAACTTAGGGGGAATCCTTGGGAATCTCTCAACTTTTTAATTGCCAAGTACATATAATTTTGTATAGGTTGCCATCATCAAAAATGGGGAAATTGTTAAGTCAAGATCCTTTAGTTTTGATGATAGTAAACCTTGTGTTATCTATCTAATATGTTTGTCAAGATTCATGATTCAGATAGACAGGTAAAAGAGTGGCTTAGCTCGTAAGTTTGCAAGCGCACTCGGTTCAAGACATGTGCCCAACCAGTCGGACACCTATCTGCGAGAGCTCCGTAGAACTTCTAGCACATACAAACCAGTCAGACACTGCATGAAGATATCTCTCATGCTGAAGAAGAAAATCAAAGACAAAAGACTGCAAAAGGATCGACATATTCAGACAGACTCATATACTCACATAATCAACTAGCTCACGACAAAAGGGGTAGCTCATTAATGCACAAGATAACAAGATAAGCAAAGACTATTAATGAACATCATTACATAGCCGTAATAAATTTACAAGAGGGAATTTATGAGCATTTAATGAGCCAAACAGAATCAGGCAAGTGGGGCACACAAGTGGTGCTCGATCAATCAAGAAGGTTGCTGCCAACGTGACCAACCATGAGGCGACACATAGTTCAAACGCCCCTAGATCAAGTTGAAGACTCTCTGCAAGTCTAATGTGGTTGTTATGTGAATAATTGAAGCTGTAGTCGACTCCTAGAAGTCTAGGGACTTATAGGACGGTAGTGACATCCTAACTAAACCATATATATACTTGAATCTATTTCATATGTAAGTAAGCCCGTACGAGAGGAAAAAAAAGAGATTATCTAGGCAAGTGAGGATCAGACATAGGAGTGTGTGTAAGTGCTAGAGAGTTGGTGAGCTAGACAGGACTGGGCTAGAGTATCAATACATTGGGTATTTGATAAATCGATAGGTCGGGGAACGGTCGGTGAACCGTAGGCCGATAGTCAGGTGAGGGTTAAAGACTTTAGGGGTAAAGTCGAAACTGTCCCGGGAGTTCGTGTGTGGGGCGAGGGAGATTGAGTGAATTTCGTGTGTGTAAATTCTCAATCGAAATGGAGTTTCCAATTTAAGTTTATCTCGTGTCTATTCCTAACTATCAAAGTTTTAATTGAGTCCACGATACGTCCATGACACATTGGGGACGCGTCAGGAGCTCTTGCTGGTTTCAAGGAGAATATTAGCAACCAGTAGTGCGAAGAGGGCTCGCTCCCATGGGTCCTGAAGCAGATCAGCAGGGATGACCTGCTTTGACGGGTCATCACCTATGCGTCGACACGGGGCTTGAACCATGGCAGGGAGATAATGATTAATTGCAGTGGCTTGGAAGTCATGGGGATTGAGGTGTTCGGGCGGAGGGGGAGCAGGGTAAGGAATCCCTAGATAACGAGCAATCTCCACCATTAAAATTTCATTGTCGCGACCCTGAACAATGGAGTAAACTTACCCGTCCCGACAGATAGCATTAGCGTAAAACATACGCACCAACCGCTCAGAGTACGGTCCCCCCATGTCCAAAATCTTACCCCATCCGAACGTGTCAAGGAGCTCCTATAAACCCAGCTAACTCTGAAGCTCAGGTACGACGCGGCACTTAGCGATAATATCTACTTCCTTCTCAAACCACTCCCTCCCTACGTTGTTTCTAAATACGCTATGTGGACCTTGGCGGCTTGAACTGGTGCCGGCTCTCCCACGCTTCTTAGACATGCCGGTTAACTTGCGCATCATCTGCTCAAAGAGAATCAGTCAATATAAACAATGGCAAAGATAAAATAGCTCAATGTATGCATAAATTCTATCCAAAATCCGATAGAGTCTCCCCTAAAAATTCATCATTCTCCACAACTGGGTTCAATCAATCTTTAAGTTGCAGCGTTAATCTTCATCAAACAGTGACCAATAGAGACTTAATAAGGTATTCTAGCACTTTCAACTAAGTCTCAGTCAATTCGGCTAGCAAAATCAGACCACAAACTCAAAAATCCATCATTATAAACACAACATTCAGTTTAATTCTCTCTAACCACCTATTTATAATGCAACAGATAAGTAACTTCATTCATGCAGATTAATTTCAGAAAATTCAACCTTGGGTTCCAAATTTTGACCACATACATCCCAAAATTTGAAATCTGTCAAAAATACTATAAATGAAGCAGGAAAGTGGAGAGAATACCTTGCTCGAGTTGACTATATATGTAGAAATAGAAATAACAATGAAATCTGCAAGATTCCACTCCAAATTTCAAAATCTCCAAAGTTAGGGTTCGAACATGTTGAGCTCAAAATCGGACTGATTCAATAGAGTTTTGGTTTTTGTTATTTTGAAGCTCGGACGCTGGCTTTAAATTTGGACTTACCAAACTGTCCGAACTTGCATGTTCGGACGCAAGTTTGGACACACTTACCTGGGTAGCGCTTCGCAACATGTCTGAACTTCAAAGTTAGGACTAAAGTTCGGACACATCATTCTTCCCTCATTGAACTCTCATATCATGTCCGAACTTAGATGCTCGGACAGAAGTTCAAAAATCTCCATTGAAATCTCAGTATTCCTCTCGGCCCTTGCCCGAACATCAAAGCTTGGATTGAAGTTCGGACATATCATTCCCCAGTTTCTTCTCGCATTGTGTCCGAACATTGACGTTCGGACCAATGTTCTTGCCTGAACATCAAAGCTCGGATTGAAGTTCGAACGTATCATTCCCCTGTTTCTTCTCGCATTGTGTCCGAACATTAACGTTCGGACCAATGTTCGGACATATCGTTCTGTGCAGTTCTTCATCCCTTTGACTTGTGTCCAAACATTGATGTTCGGATACAAGTTTAAACAAGGCTGAAAATTCATAAACTTGTTCTTTTCTCAACTGAAAACATTGAAGACAAATTATTAACATAAAAATAAAGCTAAACAATAAAATAAAGTAGAATTAAAATATCGAAAACACTAGGTTGCCTCCCAGTCAGCTGCTCCTCTTTAAAGTCTTTTAGCTAGACATTTTGCCTTCAATTCAAGCGAAGGAAGTATGGTTGGAATCTCCACAACACCCTACATCAAGCTTCTTCAACCTTCCCAACTCCTTCCGCATTCGCCAAGAAAATTTCTTCTTCATACTCGAACTTGTCTTCTGAGAAACTAGCTTGGTTGTAGAACTGGGATCATTTTCAATGAAGAATACCACCTTCATAGAAAGAAGCTCATGATCAGTACCTATATAATGTTTTAAACAAGCACCATTTACCTTGAAGGTTTCACCCACTTTGTTTTCAAGCTCATATGGTCCGTAGGACATGACGCCTACAACTCTGAAGGGGCTTATCCAATGTGATTTCAACTTTCCAGGAAAAATACACAGCCTGGAATTGAAGAGCAACACCAGATCCCCTACTTTGAACTCTCTCTTCTGAATCATTCGATCATGGATCTTTTTAGTGCGCTCCTTATAAATCCTAGAGCTGTCATAAGCTTGTTCCCTAAGCTCTTTCAATTCAGACAGTTGAAACTTTCTTTTCTTTCCAGCGGCATGCAAGTCAAAATTCAGGGCTTTCAATGCCCAATATGCCTTATGTTCTAATTCCACTGGGAGATGGCAGACTTTCTAGTATACAAGCTTGAATGGAGACATCCCTATAGAAGTCTTAAATGCAGTCCGGTACGCCCACAGAGCGTCATCCTGCTTAACTGACCAACCCTTCCTCAATGCATTAATAGTCTTCTGCAAGATCCATTTAAGCTCACGATTGGTCACTTCTGCTTGACCATTAGTTTGGGGATGGTAAGGTAATGCTACCTTGTGTGTCACCCCATATTTAGACATTAACGAATTGAAAGCTCGGTTGCAGAAGTGAGAGCCACCATCACTGATGATCGCTCTGGGCACCCCAAATTTGGTGAAGATGTGCTTTTTCAGAAACTTCACCATTGTCTTGGCATCAGCGGTGTGGCACGGAATAGCTTTAACCCACTTTGAGACATAATCCACAACAACTAAGATATACTGATTCCCATGGGATGAAGGGAAGGGGCCCATGAAATCCATGCCCCAAACATCAAAAAATTCAACCTTAAGAATACCTTGCTGAGACATCTCATGTCTTCTAGAGATATTTCTCATTCTCTGACAGCTGTCACAGTGAGAACAGAATTGGTGGACTTCCTTATGTAGAGTGGGCCAAAAGAATCCACACTCTAACACCTTTGCAGCTGTTCTTGTAGAACAATGATGACCACTTGCCTCTCTAGAATGGCAGGATTCTATAACACTCTGGATCTCCTCATCTGGAAGACATCGCCTCATCAAACCATCAGCACAAATCCTAAACAGATAGGGACCCTCCCAGATATAGTGGTGGACCTCTGATAAGAATTTTCTTCTAGTTATAATGCAATCATGAGGAATTAACCTAGAAGCAAGATAATTCGCTACATCTGCATACCATGGTTCTTTAACCTTTCCAATAATGAACGTTGTCTCATCAGGAAAGAACTCATTTATTGGGACTCCATCATCAGGAATGTCCAACCTAGACAGATGGTCGGCAACTCCATTTTGCTTCCCTTTCTTATCAACAATCTCCAAGTTAAACTCTTGGAGTAGCAAAATCCACCTCAATAGTCTAGGCTTTGAATCATTTTTCTGGAAAAGATACTTAAGTGCCGTATGGTCTGTGTGAACTATTACCTTGCTTCCTAATAAATATTGTCGAAACTTGTCCAAAGCAAATACCACAACAAGTAACTCTTTTTCTGTAGTGGTGTAGTTCTTGTGTGCATCTATCAAAGTCTTGCTTGCATAGGTAATCACTCTCAGTATCTTATCCTTCCTCTGACAAAGTGCGGCACCAACAGCATAATCGCTCGCATCCGTCATGATCTAAAATGGTTTTGACCAATCTGGTGGAACCACAATCGGAGTTGAACAGAGCTTATCCTTAATGGTCTGAAAGGCTGTCAAACACTCATCAAAAAACTGGAACTTGACATCTTTTGGAAGCAGGTCTGACAGGGGCTTAGCAATCTTTGAAAAGTCTTGAATGAATCTCCTGTAGAATCCTACTTGACCAAGGAAAGATCTGACATCCTTCACTGTAGTCGGTGGGGGAAGCTTCTCTATCACCTCCACCTTAGCTTTATCCACATGGATGCCCGCCTTTGAAACCTTGTGGCCTAGCACAATACCCTCTCGTACCATAAAATGTCACTTCTTCTAGTTTAGCACTAGGTTTGTCTCCTCACAACGTCCTAATATCTGATCCAACTGCTCCAGGCACACCTCAAAGCTCTGTCCATATACTGAAAAATCATCCATAAAAACTTCAATGCTTTTCTCAATGAAGTCATTGAAGATAGCCATCATGCACCTCTGGAACGTCGCAAAAGCATTACAGAGACCAAAAGGCACCCTCCTGTATGCAAACGTCCCATATGGACGGTGAAGGTCGTCTTCTCTTGATCCTCTAGAGCAATAGGGATTTGAAAATAGCCATTATAGCCGTCGAGAAAACAGGAAAACTCCTGACCAGCTAACCGCTCAAGAATTTGATCGATGAATGGGAGCGGAAAGTGGTCCTTCCTCGTGGCATTGTTGAGACGACGATAGTCAATGCACATTCTCCATCTAGTCATTTGTCTCTGGGGAACAAGCTCACCCTTCTCATTGGGCACTACAAGAATCCCCCCTTTCTTTGGGACGACCTGGACTGGAGACACCCACTCATTGTCAGAAATCGGATAGATAATACCCACATTAAGAAGCTTCGACACTTCAACTTTGACCACCTCCTTCACGTTGGGATTTAATCTTCTCTGGGGCTGCCTCACTGCCTTGTAATCATCTTCCATATAAATTTTGTGAGTACATAAACCAGGATTGATCCCTTTGATGTCAGCAACTAACCACACCATGACACCTTAATGTCTTTTGAGCACCTCTAGAAGTCTAGTTTCCTGCGAAACAGACAAAGATGTAGAGATAATAACGGGCAGGGTGCTACCCACTACCAGAAAAACATATTTAAGATGCGAAGAATGAGATTTAAGCTCAAGGATAGGAGGCTTCTTTATTGAAGGGATGGCCCTTTGGATAGGTTAATCTAGCTTCTCCATAGGAGGGGTGAATAAGCGAAAATATGATCTCCCTTGCTTGAGCTGCTGGACAATTGAGGCCATCTCAAAACTTTCCTTGTCATCTTCTATTGATAAGCTCAACACCTGCTGTTAAATGTTAGAAGACTCACACAAGGAATAATGATCATCAGTACCTCTAGGGATATAGTCATCCTCTAGACCAGAAAAATCTTCAAATAAATCAACAGAATATATAGCATGAGAAGAAGAGTTCTTTCGCATCATCTTATTAATATCAAAACTCAATTCTTCATCATGAAATTTTAAGGTGATCTTTCCCTTATCAACATCTATAATAGTCTTAGCAGTGCGAAGGAAAGGTCTACCCAAAATTAAAGGTGCCTCAACATCCTCATCCATGTCAAGGATTACAAAATCAGCTAGAAAGAATAACTTACTAACACCAATAACCACATTTTCCACCATACCTTGAGGTGTGATTGAAGATCTATCAGCTAACTAGAGATTAAAATGAATCGGAATGAGCTCACCCGCATGAAGCTTCTTGAACATTGTATATGGCATCAAATTGATGCTTGCTCCCAGATCACAGAGGCCTTATCCACAATCCATATCTCCAATCGAGCAAGGAATGATGGGTTGACCTGGATTACCACACTTAGGAGGTAGCTTCTGTAGGATCGCTGCTGAACAAGTCTCAGTCAGCTGGATGGTGTCCTTCTCCTTGTACTTCCTCTTATTTAAAATCAAATCCTTAATAAATTTAGCATACTTAGGCATTTGTTTGATTGCATCAATAAGAGGAATATTAATAGTAAGCTTACGAAAGACATCCAAAAATTTTCTAAATTGCTCATCACGCTCTCGCTCTTTTTGTTCTTAGCAATAGTAATATGAGAGTTAGAAGGAGTAGGAACCTGGATCTCCTCATGAACTACCTTAGGAGGGGCAGGTTGCCCTGATGGTGCACCGGCGGTAATAGAAGAGGGCTCGGTCTCCTCATCAGTTTGGCTTCCTAGTACTTTATCATTAAGCAATTCTCTTCCACTTCTTAAGGTCACTACTTGAACCTCGTCAGACTCGTCACAGTCTTCAACCCTCAATGCATCTGAGACTGACATTGCCTTCAACTATTCCTTGGGATTAGGGTCTGTTTGGGAAGACAATGATCCAGAAGGTCTCTACTGTAAGAGGAACTGAGTTAACTGACTCATCATCCCCTGCATTTCTACCATGGCATTCTTCAACTTCTGCTGACCAGATGCCAGATTCTGGTTAATCATGGACTGCTGCTCCTGAGAAGCCATTAACTTGTCTACCATCTCTTGAAGTTTGGCATTGTTCGAGTTCAATGAAGGTTGTTGAGATTGAGACTGTTATGGCCTAAACTGACTATACTGAGGCCTAGAAAAACCAGGTGGTCCTCCCTAGGTTGCCCACTGAGGTTGCATCTGATTCTGCATCCAAGGTGGCTTGTTGTACTGACCAACTACTTCCTCCATCTGCCTCATCTCAGCTACCATTGGGCAGTCCTTGTACTCTTGGTTGTCTCTGCACTGAGAGCAGTAGACATCACTGGAACCAATAGACAACTTCTTAACAGTCTGTACAGATGTCTGTCCCAGGGTAAGTTGTCCAAGCATCTTCGCCATGTTACCAACAGTGTATTCAAATGGGCTTGGTCAGCAGTTATTTCCTTAATCATGGGGTTTGGAGCCCGAGTAGAACTGTGACCAATTGTGAATACTCTACCACCACTGCTACTCCACTGGCTGAGCTCCTCACAGTAGGACTCCATAGAGGTCATGAACTCCTCTCCACTTTTGGCCAGCAGATTTCCACCTAATGCTGCTCTAACCTCACCTCTATGTTCATCTTTCATCCCCAGGAAGAATCCATGGGCCAAAGATGTGGTATTCTAACCATAATGAGGACATTGTCAAAGAAGCTCCTTGAATCTATCCTAGGCTTCGCAGACTGTCTTGTTACCGGACTGTTTGAAGACCGTGAGATCAGCTATCATTTGTCGCGTCCTGGATTGGGGATGTACTTCTCATAAAACCTGCCTGACAAACTGTGCTGGAACAAGCACAGTCGAGCATACTCCTCCAGTCCTTGTGACAGCCCCAGTGAATTCAGATGCACTAGAATGCGATGGACGTGATAGAGCGCATCAGCTGGGTCTGCGCCTGAAAAGGTCCCCGCAGGGCGATTCCGAACAGTGTTTGTTTGATGGCTAGGCTTGAGTTTCTGCCATTCTGCTGTCAGTTGAGGTAGAACCACAGGACCTCTTCTGGGGGCAGCCGGCGGACGATTAATTCGCCCCATTGTGAGATTCTCATTATTCGCTAGTCCGTTTTCAACCATGGTGAACTTAAGTGCTCGTTTTGCTTTTTGCGCTTGTTGAACTGTACGGCTGATCTCTGTGTCTAAATCAAATCTTGGTGGTCCAGGAGATCGGGTACCGTGCATTCACCAAACACCTGCATAATTAAATCAATTGAAAAACAAAAAGTAGAATAAAATCAGTATTGATATAAAATAATAAATAAATAAACAAATAAATACGGATATGTCTAAATGACGGAAAACAAAATAAACTATAACTAAAATAAAATGAAATAAAAGTTAAGATAGAATTAAATAAAATTGAGGGAAAAATAAAAACAAAACAAGGCAAAATAAAATAAAATAAACAACTAAGAGTAATCAAATTAAAATTATGACGAAATCCAAATAAATACAAGAAACACAAGAATTACGAAAATAAACAAAACTAAGAAACACAACAAAATCAAAAATTAAACAATTAAAACAAAACTAATTAACACAAAATTAAAACTATAATGAACTTAAAACAAGAAAGAAATAAATAATGAAAATAAAATAAAGTAAAATAAACAAATATAACTAGAGCAAAAATAATTAAAAAATAAAAATAAAGTAAAAACAATTGACAACCAGGGCAAAGGACTAAACAAAGTCAAGTCCCCGACAACGGCGCCATTTTGCAAATAGGGAAATTGATATGCTAAAACTAATTAATTAACCTAGAAAATAACAAATCAACATCTATGTCGGGTTGCAAAAATCTCGGTCACTATAGTATAGAAATTAAGTAACCAGGTATCGAATCCACGGGACTTGAAAGAAAATAAGTCTACTTCTAAGAAAACTGGAAATTCAGGGGGCTATGAATTGTTTTTGTGAGTGAAGTAAATTAAAGCCAAACCAAATTTAAATGAATGATTAATGAAAATAAATGATAAGTTTGATAACATGAATGGAACTCCAGGTTTGGGTTGCTCTTTACTGGATAAATTTAGCAATACCTACAGTTTTATTATGAGAAATGGATTGTCCAATTCTTATACTCTCTTCGATTCTAAATCCTAGTTAACGAAGAGCTCACCTATCAGAATATGTCAGCTCTAATCTAGAAGTAGACAAAACACATATAGGCGGAATAAGTGCGAAGAATTATTAGTAATTGTAGGGAAAACTCATATATCCGACTAGTTCTCCACAATTTTTTAGATTAATTTGAACTTCTTGTTAGTCACCTGATCTGTTCATAACAAGATTCTCGAAACAACTCTATAAACTCATGATATTAATAGAGAAGATGAATGTTATACATTAACCTTGAAACAATCCGATAAAATCTCATATTCAAATTGTAGAAATACTAGCTAGTTCATATCCATTACACACAACCCTCCCCCAGAGCAATCCTCTCTAGCCAGACATATCAACGAAACAAATAAATAAAATGGGTATATAATTCATCAAGAAATAGAAATAAACTCCCAATTCCACTTGCTATCCAGATTCGAAGATGTGTTGACGCGAGGTTGAAGATGAACGTGGACTCACTTTTGACGATTCTCCTCGACGGCAATGATGATTTGTGAAATGAATGGAATTAAGAATGATGGTGCTGTTGATGAAGAATTTGAGAGCTTTGATTGTCGTTAAAGAGTGTTGTTTTCTGTCACAAAAATGAGCTCCCCTTCCTCTATTTGATTAGGGCTTTTATAAGCTTTTTTCCCCTTCCCTTTCTTCAAAACGCAGCACTTTCTGCTGGAAATTTAGCCGCGTCTGAACGTGTGTCCGAACATTGAAGTTCGGACACAAGTTCGGACATATGGTCTTGGAGCGGGGTTTCGACTTCTTCGTTGCAAATCTTGAATTGTGTCCGAACATTGAAGTTGGACATAAGTTCGGACACTTCGTTAGGCAATGCACTAGAACTCTCGACTTGTGTCCGAACATGGATGTTCGGACACAAGTTCGGACATAGCTTCAAAAGCCTTTAAAATCTTCATTCTGACTCCGATTCGATCCCCGTTTGTTGCATCATCACCCTCATGAGTTAATCTACTGTTTTCTTTGATTTTCTATGCATTTGACACATGAAAAGGTATCAATTCTTATTGAACAAGAAACCAAAGGAAAACGTAGGATAAGTGTGGAATATTATCAATGCAAGTATGAAAATTAAGCATTTAAAACCACTAAAACCATGCATATTTCACACTTATCATACTCTTAATATTATATAATGTTATATAATACATTATATTAAACTCCAAAGTTTATTTAGTTCCCCACCTAATCTTATAATTTCTACTACCCAAAATATTCACATTATTTTATGTGAATTATATAATTCCTTATCTTATGTTCATTTCCACCTTAATGAATATTAATACTTTATAATTAACATAACACTTATATCATTTCTAACCATACACTAAAATTCATCCTCATTTTAATATATTCTCGCAACAGCCCCCGTACTTTCATAATTTGCAACCTTTCCACACCAAATTATGTAATGTTACAATTATACACCTTATATCATATGTTATTATATTTATACTATTATTTAACTTTAACATATGGTTTTCAACTATATTTCATAAATATCGAACAGACCCATTACTGTCCAGTATTTATTTCCTTAACCACTAATTTTTCTTTATTTACAATTTTCCCCCACATTATTTCCTAAACTTTACAATATCATCCTTAAACTATATATTACACAATCTTATCAATTTAATTCCAACTTCAACCCCAAAAATTCCAGTAATTTTCTAACAGCCCCTAACAGCCCCAAGGTTTGTTCTAATCTCATTCCCGCCCCCAACTTTCAGAAATTGCACTTTAGCCCTAATAGTTTTCTAAATCTTACACTTAACTCCTAAACTTTATTAAATTCACGATTTAATTATTTCTCTCATCTAATCTGGTCAACACCCCTAATATAGTCAAGGTTGACCTTTCAAATACTGCCTTGACCATAACTTTCACATAATTACGAATTGACCCTAGATTTTTCTTAGAATTTTCATTTAAGTCTTTAACTTTGCAAAAGCTTATATTTTTCATCTAAACTCCAAATGAGGCCTCACTTTCGGCCTTATTAATACTTTAGCACTCCAAATTTATTTTATTCACACTTAGCCACCCATGTTACCTCCATTTGTTCACTAAAACATTATTTAGGTTTATAATTACTTTTAAAAGCTTATTTTTACATTAAACTCCAATCTAATTTTACCAAATTCGTAGGTAATTTAATCCTAATATTTTTAGGTGATTAAAACTCACCAAACATCCCCTTATCACCATATTTTCTCACCAAATTTTATACTAACCAAATACTAAAATTTTAAAGCATAAAAAGCCTTAAATAACTTATAAAAGTGGCCTAAATACGTGGCCTTATTACAAGCTCTCCCAAAAAACCCCTTGCTGGCTCTCCTTTTTTGGTCATATGAATAAGGGAAGGAATAGTAGTGTTAGGACCATTGAATTAATGAAAACTTAAAGCACAACATGTACATTAAGAATGAGTTTACCTTTGGAGTCTCCTATGGAGTTTTTCCTCTCCAAATTTTGGTCACCCCTAAAGAAATGGGTAAAAGATTAGATCTTTTGTAGATCTTAAGTTAAAAGGAAGTTTAAAGCATTTAAAAACCTTAATCCATGACTTATCTTTGAAGTTTCCTTTGTGGGTGTTCTTCCTCTAATTTTCGGTCAACCAAAGGGTTGAGTGTAGCTTCATTTTTGTGTGAGAAAAGAGGAGGAAGAGGAGTATAAGGATGAGTGATTTTCGGACATATATAGATCAAAGGATAGGATGAAGGTTTAGAGCACCTTTTTCTTACCTTAAGCTTGTAGAACTTTGCTACTCTTTCTCCATGGTTTTTCCTATAGATTTTTGGCTCCAAGACTTCACATTTTTGGACATGAAAAGATGGGAGTGAGTGAGTGATTTTCTTGCTATGTTTGACGAAGAAATGAAGGGGATTTAAGGCATTTTTCTTACCTTAACTTGTGTTGTCTTCCTCCTTTGATTATTTTCAAAAATTGACTTCAAAACCTTCAGATTTTTGGACAAAAGATGAATAGAAATGTGGTTGTTGCTGTCCTTGGTTTGTTTAAAGAAGAAAGGAGGAAGAATCAAGAAGAAATGATGTGTTTAAGGCTTAAAACATGAAGTTCTTCAATGGTGCTTTAGTGGAGGATGAAGATGAATGAAAAAGGAGGATGGAGAGTCTCGAAATTGAAGGGATGAGGGGGCTGTTGTCGTTCTATATGGTGAGCATGGGAGGAATTAGTCTAATGAGTGTTATGTAAGGGAGTGTAAGAGTGTGAGTTGGAGTTCCCTATGTAGAAGACTTATATGACACAAGGAAAGTTCTATAAAGTAGAATTGCTTTTGTTTTTTGCTTTTCCCTCCATATAATTTTCAAAGTAAGAGAGAGGCATGGATGTAGTATTGTTTGATGTGCATGCATGGTGGACCATGCTTATTGGATATGTTGAGCAATATTCTGATTATTGTGTTTGTGGGATGCTTATAAATAAGTGGAAACGTAAAAAATAGGGGAAACTATGTCAATTTTGTTATAATTTTATTAATTTTAACTAAGTATTTGATTAGCATATGTATGAGACCCGATAGGGTGTGCTTGTATGATGAGTGGACCTTTGAGAGAGGTAGAATCTCTATCGAATGACTAAGAATATATTAACAAGTAAACTTACATACAACTACTGCAATGATTGAGAGTGTGGTCTATGTCATATTCTACAAGAAGAATAATAGACGATATTCAGAGACACTCTACAAGATTAAGTCTTGGAAGATGAAGAGAAAAGTCAGAGATGACGTATGGCAAACATGGGAACAACAATGGGGGAGTGTGAAGTACAAAAACATTAGCGAGGCTAAATCTCGCAACCGCAGGACTGAGGACACGCATGGTGGTGGTCTGTCTACCCATGCATGTGCATCACACTCGATGAAGGAGCATAAGAGGGTTGTGGTGAGTCTTTTTGATTCCATAGTGTTTCACATTTAGTTTGATGTTATTAACTCTTAGAAATATGTCGAAAATATGATTTGTTTATATGTAGTGCGGTTGTGAAGTACGTCTGTGAATATGAATGTGAATAAAAATATGAATGCAAACTATAAATGCAAGTTGTGAGCATAGATTGTTATGAGGTTCTAATATGTGCAATCTTAGATTATATGCGTGGGGAAATGTAAAAAAATAGAGGAGGTTATGTCAATTTTTTTGAGACTTGCTTAATTATATCTAATTTATTCAAATGCTTTGTTGTTAGACTAAGAAATACGGTACTGAGTGAAATAGTTACACACTGTTCATACACACTCATTTGAGCAAGGATGAGCATGGCAACAGTGTGCCAGTATGCGCTAAGATCACAGACACGGTTGTAAGTGTTTAATATAACGTTAAACATTTTTACTACATTCAAATTATTCAATAATGAAGAGTAAATTATATCATTGTGTTGTGATTATGAAGCGTAAATACAGATCATCTATTAGATTTTGATAGTTACGGTAGTGGGTAGGTTTCGAATCCAGGACCTTTGGTTATAGAATACCACTGCTCTACCGACCAAGCCACGGGGGCTTAGCTGGTATGAAGATCTATTGATGTTGTCACTCAAGAGTTAACCACTCCAAATGATCCATCTGCTCAAGCCATACCAGTTGACCCTAACGAAATTTTTTACAAGGCTGTTGAAGGGAAATCGAGAAAGCAAAGGCAACACCAGAGTATTTCCCTGACTCATTCCACGACACCAACACTAGCTCACGTGCTAGTAGATTCGTGCTGAGAAGTGGGAAACAATCCACCAGGAGTTGCATAGCGAGGAGGTGTAGGCATTGATACGAGCGCATATCTCTTAGATGTTTCCCTCACAGCAGATTCCGTATGATGCTCCTGACGCTAGCTCTAGTTACCGGACGGGGAGAGAGAAAGTGGAAGCGCGCACGTTAAAGACTAGACAGGGTGGACCAGAGGTAGGTGGCTGATCATGTGATCCGGGTGGTGCAGGTGATCACATGGGGTATCATTTGGAGGATGAACATGGTTAGGAGCACAGACATAGATAAATGGCTTGAATGTGTTAGACTTTACTTGCATTATACTAAGATTGTATCAGACTTTGATTGTACTATTTTGTATCTTTTGCTGATTGAACTAATATTATGATTGATTGTATTATACTTTGTTTAGTAGAAATAGCATTTTGTGTTTAATTATTACGAGTAAATCTTTATGTAGTCATATAACAGGTTGATTTGAATAAAATAAATCACAAGTCAAAATGTACAGATGAATACATATTAGAAATCAAAATAGTAAATAAGTTTTTTTAATATTAAAACTAAATAGTGATGGATTAGCGACGGATTTTCCGTCGCTAAGCTGCTAAGTGAATGTTATAAATTATGTCACCAATTTAGCGACAAACTGTTTCCGTCTCCAATCTGTCACTAATTAAAATATTAGCGATGTATCATCCCGTCTCTATACGTTGCTAGTTGGCGATGGACAACGTTATTCAACACAAATTTGGATTAGTGACGAATCGTTTAACGACGGATGAATTTCATCGCTACACCGTCGCTAAATTGTTTTAGCGACGGATTAGAGACGAAATTGTCTATGTCTAATCCACTGTTTTCTAATAGTGCAACCAAACCCCATATGGCAAGTCTTCACTTGGGCCAAGCGAACGAGAATAAAAATCTCGAGAAGCATGCAAGAAAATACTACAGTGAAAGCAAATGCAAGGGATACACTCAATTGAGAGGCGAAGCACTGTAGGTTTCCCGAGACTGAAATAGTGGCAAACCTTAACATTGTCCGAGTAATGTTAACCTAAACTTTTAGCCGCATGAAACCTCCACCAAAGCGATGATCGTTTTCCTGGTACTCCATGAATCTCCAACATGATAACCAATCCTTTTTAGCGAAAGCATGACTCACTAGCAAAAAGGGAATATCGCAGACCCTCACCCAGAAGGGAGTCCATTGGAATACATGATCTTTTGGTGATTTTGAGTGATCCACCTCCATAAAGCAAACAACCATCAAAGATCCATGGACTCCGGCCAAGAACAACATGCATGCGTTCTTCATATCCAAACTTGAACAAGAATAAACCAGCGCCCAAATTATGCACATGCAACTCACCCTCTGACTGCCAAACAACCGTCCACCTCCATGGCTCGAACGTCAACACTTCTGGCCAAAAATAACTTTCCTACAAGGATTGTTGATGCAGACTCAAGGAGGTTACCCACCTCCATGCATGTTTCTTCCTCTACCATAAGATTTAACATAGCACACTGCTGAACTATCACCTCAAGGTTCCCAACAGATTCCACCATGTGTAAAAGGTGACAATGAACAACATGAAAGGGAGAAGATAATGAAAGAATAGGAGAGGAGAGTTAGGGCAAACAAAGAGTGGTAAAAATCACAAGAAGAAAGGCTTATAGATAGAAAATAAAAAACCCATGATTTGAAATCCCAAAGCACCAGACCTTCAAGAAATGATGTGCATGTCTTGGAAACCTTACCTAAGACAACTAACACCTAGGAGACTACCAAAACAGTAATCCGAACCACACATTTCCATCTAGAGACTTGCTCCACTGGAGAAATTCAACCAGCACCTCCCAAGAGTGAGAGTTGAGAAGATGCAGCCACACAAAAACCACAGGATGAGAAAGAACGAGACCAAACCAGACCAGACCCGTTTGTATACTATTAAAAGTTGTATAGTTTATTGACGTTGATAATTGATAACCAGACCCAAGAGATGTGTCCGATCCCTCCTTTATTGCAGATTGAGATGGCACTATAGTCCCTCCTAAACCGTCAAGAAGGATTTTAATATATAGGACAGACAATTGAAGGTGTGTATTGGCTAAAACCGTCTCCATTATTACGTGATCGTGCCAAAAGTGCGGTAGTGCTTCTCCATAACTTAAGCTCACAGACAAATCCCTGTATTGTCTAAATCACTAACTTCAGAATTGTTCAGTATTCAGTGATAAAAATTAGAATACGGTATGCACAAGCAAATTCCCAATAATGTACAAGTAAAGAGATATATTAATGGCAAAATTAGAAGTTGTGTATTTGGATGAAAAAAATAGAAAAGTGCGAATTAACTCGAAAGGGACGGAAAAGAAATGATAAAAAAAAACCGTTTTTATAACATGGATTCGAGGGGGGTAATGCTCTCTTCCCACCTCCCACGATCCCGACCTCACCATTTTTCCGCAGATCTGATTCCCCTTTCCCTCTTTCTCCCTCTTCTCATGAGCTCTTCATATGGCATCCCATAGCCTCACCTAATCACCTATCTTCTACCGCCATCGCATTTTGCGTGAACCTCTCCGAAGTCTCTGTGGCTCCATCTTTACCTAGTTCGCTTGCTTCCTCCTTGGCGAACTCATTACACTTCGTTCTCTTTCTTTCCCTCTACCTGTATGTAACTGTAATCTGTCAAGCTTCTCTCCCACTCATCGGATCTGAGCATCTAAGAGGTCACTGAAATTCATAATCTCCGTGCTTAGAATTTGGGAGAAGTAGCTTTTCCTGCTTGTGTATGTGCACTCTACAGGCTCACTGGCGAGGTATTTGATCTCCACTCTTTACTCTTGCTGCCTCTCTCTCTCTCTTTCTCTCTTTGTCCATAGCTTTAGCTTACCGGCTCTCCAATCACTGCTGTAGATTCTGTATATTGCAATGCCAGCTATCAACATCACCTTAATTAAAAAAAGAGAGATCGTGGATCTGACGAGCGCCTTTTGGTATCGCTCAACATATTGTTTCCACATTTAAAAGCTAGAACTGGAATCTATTGTAGTTTTTTCGCGGTCTAATTGTAAATTGAGAACTTGACTTGTTTCATTGTTATAAAGCAAGTGCTCTTACAATGATATGAGTCTGTTGTCTTCGGACTAAGCTGTAGTACTTTTAACTTACGAGAGATTTAGTTCTCCATTATGGCATGAGTAGCTGTGAAGTTGGTTTAAGTTAATAATAAAGCATCTCGGGAACATTCTTCGGCTTTGTACACCCGTGAAATATACTTTCCTTTCACTTAGCTGAATTTGAGTCGCCTAAAATGCCAGGGAAATGTGTTTTACACAAATGATTCCTGGCTTGTTCGTAATACAACTTTGATTCGGTTAACGGGCTGCTAGCTAGGTGAGGGTCTTTCTGTGACCAAGGTGAACTTTTTCCTTCGGCACATAAACCTTTTAAATCCGTGTTTAAATATTAACTTTTGACTTTTGAAGAAGTAAATGTGATACTGATACTCCAAGATCGTTAGAAGTTTCTACTATTAGGTCAAGCCTTGGTTTCTTGTTTTCTTTCATCTTTTGTATTCAAATTCAAATAAGTATGCCGATAGTTACCTGTTGTACAGTTGTTACGTCTGATCATGACATCTGAACTAGAGCAGATGTCTATGAGACAAACAGGAGATCTACAGGGAGATGCATAGGGTAGGAAAGAATAGTTGTAAAGGAATCAGCAGGTTCATGTTGTTGAACGGATTTGATGAGTAATTAACAAAAAAAAGATACTACAAAGAAGTTAGTTGATTGTGAAAAGGTAATGGAAGTCTCAACTGTGATTTCTTTTTCTACAATATGATATCAACATCTAAGAATGATGAAGTACTGAAAGTTTGTTGCTGTTTAGTGACATATATGCTTCAAAGTTGATGGTTTATTCTCTTCCATTGCATTGTGATGAGCTTACAGAAATTCATAAGCTCAATCCTGTCAAGAGATGATAATCTGGTTCCCTTGATGTATTTGCATCTTCCAATGACTTAATAAGATCGGTGATGCAAAAGAGTGCAGAACATGTTCTCTCATAATTATGGATGTTGTATGTGAGTGAGTTAGTTGTTACACTTCTAGTTTCATTGGCAATATCTAACTCTGATTGTTTTATATCTTTCCAGGGATTTGGTCTGTTATACGGATGAGAGTCTTAGTTCAAAAAGGAATTAATAACTTTAACTGATACTTGAGGTGGAAAGTTGTTTCCTTTGATAGACAGAAGAATGGCTGCAACCAGTAAGTCCGACAGGAAAGCTGCGCTTGATGCGGGCGCTTGGTTGTTCAATGTTGTCACATCAGTTGGTATTATCATGGTCAACAAGGCTCTGATGGCTACATATGGATTCAGTTTTGGTACATTCTTCATCTACATTTTGTTTCTGCAGTTGCTGTGAACTTGAATTTTTTTTTTTTGCTAAGTGCTTCCCCTTGTTGACCTATCCATATGTTGTCCAGCAAAGTTCCACTGAAAGTTATAATACTATTTCCATGGATCATTCTTATGCTCGATGTTATGTAATGTTATTACTGTTTAATATACACATTGTTTGTATTCTTTTAAGTGGACACTTCAATCTTTTATTTCATATGTTTAATCAAGCAGTACATATCATCCATGGACTTTACTACGTAGGACCAATTTGACTAAATTACTACATAAGGGTGTCTTGTGCTATAAGATCCTCTGGAGGGCATTTTATAAGAGCTATCCTGTTCTGTTCAGCAGCTCTTTAGCTTCCTAACTTCTCTTTGATATGCAAAAGACGGCCTTAACCTTTTTGGGTGGTGTTATCTTTTGAATTGTTTTGTTAGAAAGGCTTCATGCTGTCTAGTTTCATCATTGCATCTTTTGCTCCTCTCGATGCTATTGCTTTGTTTTTGTGCATTATGAAAACACCCTGACTCTGCTTTATGACACTTCTGCAGCTACGACATTGACTGGATTGCATTTTGTCTTCACAACTTTGATGACCGGTGTTCTAAGGTGGATGGGATACATCCAGTCCTCTCATTTACCCTTGTCAGATCTTCTGAGATTTGTCATGTTTGCCAATTTCTCCATTGTTGGAATGAATGTTAGCTTGATGTGGAACTCAGTGGGGTTCTATCAGGTAATTCTTTATTTTATTAAGCTAGTTGAGAGATACCCCATCATCCTGTTACATTTTCTGATGCATAACTCTCCTCGTATTGCAGATTGCAAAACTGAGCATGATTCCTGTATCATGTCTTCTTGAGATAGTCTTTGACAAAGTTCGATACTCAAGAGACACGAAGCTGAGCATAGTCCTTGTGCTGGTTGGTGTTGGAGTTTGTACGGTTACTGATGTCAGTGTAAATATTAAAGGTTTTGTCGCTGCATTTATTGCCGTCTGGAGCACTGCTCTGCAGCAATATGTAAGTTGTGATCTTGAAATAGCTGTCTACGTGGTTTTTTGTCCGATACTTCCTACAAATCAAAGAAGTTGAAGCATGCGTTTCTCATGTTATGCGCTCTCTGCATATGGGCCAATTTTGGGAGATTGATTTAAAGGTTTTCTGTCTCTATCTTTTGCTGAGAATGGCAAAATCTTTTCTGCCTGTTAACTTCCCTGATTAAGTAAAAGTGAACTAGTTGAGGCTTAGCATTCCTTTGGGAAGAAATGATGTTTCTTTGATGTGGTGCAGCAGCATTTATTGGGTGGGGTATGTACATTATCATACAGATTGGCTCCCTTGAATGGTCTTAAATCTCAATTGTCTTTTGTTGTAATTGCAGTATGTACATTATCTTCAAAGGAAGTACTCGCTGAGCTCCTTCAATCTGTTGGGGCATACTGCACCAGCGCAGGCTGGTTCCTTGCTCTTAGTTGGTCCCTTTCTGGATTACTGGTTGACTGAGAAGAGAGTTGATGCATTTAACTATGATTTTACTTCCGTGGTATGTATGACTACATATTATCGTTCCTCATACTCGGCGTCTCCTCATATGTTCATTATCATCCTCTATATACTTTCTGATACCTTGTATTCTGCTTTGTTTTTTCGATCACAGATGTTTATAATACTTTCGTGCACAATTGCGATTGGGACAAACCTCAGCCAATTTATCTGCATTGGAAGATTTACAGCAGTGTCCTTCCAAGTACTTGGGCACATGAAGACAATCCTTGTCCTGATACTAGGATTCTTCTTATTTGGAAAAGACGGTCTTAATCTCCATGTGGTTTTCGGGATGATTATAGCTGTTTTGGGTATGATATGGTATGGCAACGCTTCATCGAAGCCTGGTGGCAAAGAGCGGAGGAGAGAGATATTGCCTGTTAATAAACAGCAAAAGCATGGTTCCGATTCTGGAGAATTAGATGGGAAACTGTAAAATTGGCTGCGTAAAAACATACCTCTTGTGGCCTGGAGACAGTGATTGAACCCGACCCATATGAACTTGCAAACGTTATTTGTTATATTTGGTACTTTACCAACCTTACTTCCTCCCCGCTTTTTAAAGCAAATAGGTAAAGCCAAGAAATTCTTTACAGCTAAAAGTCTCCCATGTGCAATTCATTTCTCCTTCGATGATAGTTATCAAATTAGTGCATCTCATGTGTGGTAGTAGGGGTTTTTTCTCTTTACGTTCATCTTAGGAGCCGAGATACACCCCCCTAGATAGTGTTGATTAGATCCCCGGAAGGATTTTTCTGTCTAGTTATATGATCTTTAATTTATTGTAATTAGTCTCTGAAAATCATTCCTGTTGTCCGTTTGTCTATTTTTATCTTTTTCTGTCTCGTTTTGTGGGGAGATATCTTTCAAAAGACCCTGGGAAAGGTTTCCTGCTACCTGCATTGGCGCCAACTCGACTACGAAATATGATCCCATCTCCTGTAGCCGCATAGTAGAACTCATCTGGTATCAGGCAAAATTAACAACCTACTATTTCCGAGATGTTGCTGTTTATAATTGCTTGTTGACGTAAAACAAATGGTTTTTTAACTTGTTAATTGAATAAAGAAATAAAGTTTGGAGAGGTGTAGAATGATGCGACATGACATATGCCCGTTTTCCTTAGTTTTTTTATTAACGTAAGTAATCTAACTATTCTCATCTCAACTGTACCTAAAAAAGTTATATTTAAAAAAAACTACTTGGTCCAAGTGAACTTTGTACTAGTATATTCCTTGTTAATTGTGGCCATCGGTTCTGAATAGAACCAGAACCGCCAGGTAGAACTGGCATTGGTCTGGAACCGTGGTCGAACGAAGCAAATACGAATACATATTTTGGGATTTGAGATCGAACCGGGTACAAAACCACCTGGAATCGTCCTTGGATTCGAAACCGGATTTGGAATTGTCTTGGAACCGGTCAAACTAGCCGTTGGTCAATGGTCAAAACGACGTCGTTTTGTTGTCGGGGTGCGTGCGCTCTTCTGACAAAAGAGCCATTGGAACCGGAATTGGCCTCAAATCCCAACAGCTCTTTTTTTCTTGTCATAAATGAATGCATTAGTATTTTTCATGTTTTGCATGAGAATAGGTTTGTTGAATGGATTAGTGCGGTTATTTCCGATATGATGTCTAAGTGGTTTAACTATTTCAATGAATTTTCTTTGATTTATTGTATTACAACTGTTCTTGATCCACAAATAAAATTGGATGGTCTAACAAAATTGTTTGATTATTATTATAGTATTGTTCCATGAGGTCTACCCATTAATGGTTATGTTCAACATGTAGAAAAGGTTAATGTAGCTTTGAAAAAGTTACATGATGAGTATACTTCAAAGTATCGTCCAGATGAGCTTTCTTCTGCTAGTGGTAGTGGTTCATCTACTAAACCACCACACCCCGGTAGTAAAAGAAGTTCTTGATTTCTAGTACTTTGAAAGACCAAAATCAGTTCAATCGGGTTCCAAATTTTGAGATGTGCTAGCAATTCCAGCATCAACCGTTGCTTCTGAATCGGCGTTTAGTGCGGGCAAATGAGTGTTGGATGAAAAGAGATCAAGCCTTGCACTGGATTCGATCAAGGTTTGTGTTGAGAAGTATGGTTGGGACTTAGCCGAGTTGAGTTCCCAAGCACACGCATTACATTATGAAGGGCAACATGATGATTGGTATGAGATGAATGGGGAAAACACCATTTAGGACTTCTATCTTATAATCTTTTAAAATGTATTAGTATTACTTTCTTTTCATATAATCTTTTTGGGAAATTTCACGATATACTCTTGAGGTTTGAACAAATTTTACGAGATACCTCTGAGGTTTCATTTTCACTACGAGATACCCCTGAGATTTCACTTTCTTTACAAAATACACTTAAGGTTTCATTTTCATTACAAGATACCCCTGAGGTTTCAATTTTATTACGGGATACCCATCCGTTCCAATTTTGATATATATTATATTTTTCATATCCTTATTTTACCCTCGCACTATAACCTCAGGGGTTTATGGTCAATTTTTTTTATAATTTTCAAAAAAAAATTAAATATCATATAAATTTTGAAATCAATTTTAAAACTTGCTTTTACCCATCCCCCCCCCGGGTTTGCCTGCTGCTCCCTCTCCCCCTTCGGGTCCCCTTCCCGCCCGTCCCCCCCCCACCGCGGTTTTGGGATTTTTACACTGCCCCCCGACGTACCAAATTAACATTGCCCCCCCCTTAGTTATAAGTTGTGTCAGCCGGATCCTTCTGTGTTCCGTCTATTACTAGACGTTTGACTTTTATTGACCAAACAAGTTTATTTCTCCCACTCGCTTATGACTCAGCGATCTCAGTCGCGGCTTCAACACTCTTCCAATTCCTTCTGTCGACATGTGCATTCTGGTTTGGCTGAATCCTTAATCATCTAAGCCTGTCTGTTTGAGGTATGGAGTATCTTGATTTCCTGGTTGAATCCCTAAATGTTCTACCCTATCCTCGATTTAGGGTTCTGTATTTGGGGACATTGCGATATGTTGGACCCGACCATGTTCTTGTCCAATTGATTGCGTTACTTTCCTGG
The DNA here is from genome assembly GCA_023374045.1 of Limonium bicolor. Classification (NCBI taxonomy): domain Eukaryota; kingdom Viridiplantae; phylum Streptophyta; class Magnoliopsida; order Caryophyllales; family Plumbaginaceae; genus Limonium; species Limonium bicolor. The sequence goes on along the minus strand of CM041776.1, from coordinate 313,868,858 downwards.
TTGTTTTTGTGCTGATTTTCGCCCCTCTTCCACTGGTGTATTCACGCGTTGATTCATTGTTGAATTTGGGTAATTGACACCCGACAATCATCTTCTTCGATATTAGGGTTTTCGATTTAGGGTTGTCGATTGGCGTTGATTTTCGCCTATGTTCCTATGGTTTATTCGAGTGCTGATTTGCTGCTGGAATTTGGGGATAATTTCACCCACTGATTGTCTTCGATTCTGTGGTTCTGGATTTGAGGGAATTTCACTTGATGTTGCCCCGTTAATTGAGCTTGTCGCTCTATTCCTCTGGAGTATTCACGTGTTGATTTGTGGTTCTGAATTTGGGGGAATTTGGTGTTGATTCGCCTCTCTTCCTCTGGATTATTCACGTGTTGATTCATGGTTCTGAATTTTGGGTAATTTGCCCTACTGGAACATTTGTCGATTGTGTTTTTTCTTGCTAGAATGGATTACATTGCAACGTATGTATTCTTGGTGTTGGCCCTCCTGGGAAACAATTGCTCTTCTTGTGCATACAGATCTTGCATATTTTTGCACTACTGTCTGCACTATGAAGCAACTCTTGTTTCCATATACAACTTCTGAATATGTATGTTTGTCAATGTTATTCTGTTGTTAAATGACCTTTTATGTGTGGTTATACATTTATGTGTACGTATTTGTGTTGAAGCGGCCTTTCCTATGATTGCTTCACTTAAATGCGTTGAAGCGGTCTGTGATATGGTTGCTCCATAGATACGACATTTGAAGGCATGTTTATATATAACCCACTTATGAAGCAATGATGATGGCCATAATGACCAATCTGAGCTCCCTTGTCTGTTGTGCAGGCTACCTTAGTTGTTGTTTGGCATTGATTTTTGCCTTTATTTCTCTGGTTTACTCAAGGTTTGAAGACAGGTTCTGTATATTTGGTGATATTCTATTATCTGCAGATCTGTTTATCTGCTGTGTTGTTCATTGTTGTTTTCTGATGTTCTTTGGAACATTTGTCTGTTGTGCTTTTTCTGGCTGGAATGAATTACATGGCTATGTCCATGCTCTTGGTGCTAGGGAAATAATTTACCTTATGATGTGTGGTCTGGTGTATGTTTTGCACTGTTTTCTACACTATGAAGCACTCCTTATTTTTATCTACAACTTCTGAATATTTATTTTTGTCAGGGACATTATTTTGTTAAATGGCCTTTTACATGTGGTTATACATTTATGTGTACGTATGTGTGTTGAAGTGGCCTTTCATGTGATTGGTCCGCTTTTGGATGTGTTGAAGTGGTCTGTGATATGGTTGCTCCATAGATACGACATATATACGACATAAAGACACACTTATATGTAACCCACTTATGAAGCAATGATGATGGCCATAATGACCAATCTGAGCCCCTTTTTTGTTATACACTTAGTTTGCTATTTTGTTTCTTTTTCCCACAGAATGTCATCCTCAAGTTGGAACAACTTCAACTCAAACCCGACGAGGGATGTGAAATGCCACTGCAATTTCAGTGCGCAATTGAATGTTACCCGAAATGTTAGAAACTATGAGAAACCATACTTCAATTGTGCCAACAACAAGTGTAAATATTTTGTATGGTGGAGAGACATCTACCCACCAATCCACGCTTCACAAATACATGCTTCATCAAGGGACTCTTCTTCTGCTGGTGATATTGAATCTATGCTGCTTGAGTTGAAGAATCAAAACACATGCTTTTTTAATAAACTCGAGGAGATGCAGAAGACAAGATTGGATCAACTTAAGGCAACCAATGATGGTTATGTGAAGATAGTGGTTGTCATAGTAATAGCATTATTCTTCTTTCGTGTTTCAATTATGTAATGACTTAAGGTCCTGTAATGACCTTGTACGAAATAGTTTGTAATGACTTTTTAAGATATATGTTGTAATGTCAGCCATTGACACCTTTTGTAATGACAACTTTAGTGACAACTTCAAATCTGCTTTGTAATGACAATTGAGTATTAACTATTTTCAAGTATTGTGTTTATTTCAAGTTCTTTGGTATGACCATACAACAAACACAAATCAGCGCCTGTAATGACCTTCAAATCTGTTTCCCCAACACCAACAACTACGGTAGCAGACAAAAATGGGTATGACTATACAACATCTAAAGTAGCATGTACAGCAACATGGTGGATAGTGTAGAGAGACAAAAATCAGTGTGAAACAACAACTAAAGTAGCCCGTAGAGCAGGCATCAGAAGGCAAATTGTTTCCCCAACACCAACAACTAAGATAGCCCGTACAACAGGCATCAAAAATACCACATAGAACAATAGATATACATATTTGCAGAGAATAATATCGTACACACATCTGCATGTACATAGCAGATTTTCAATCTATTACATCCAGAAATACCACATAAGACAAGATGTTCCAGAGACTGGTCATCATTAATACGAAAAAAAAGACAAGAGTAGAGGTGTTCATTACATCATTACTTGTCAGAGTACCAAACCACAACTCCAAAAAGCGAAACAATTCATTACAAAATAACGATTCATACATGGCTATAACTAGTTGTTACATAAATACTAGTGGAAGATCTACGATAATCCCAGCATCACAACTTTGCCCGCCTAATACATCACCACTTGTCAAAGATGTAGGAGCGCAAATGTACCCAAACAACCTACGATTAAAGCAACAGAGAAGCATGTTAGAAGTGGATACATTGACATGGAGGTGGTTGAGTAGAAGGTTGTGTAGCCAGAGGAGGGGACAACACACGGATTTCATCTTACTGCTCGGTCTGCATTACCCTCGTACTATGATCTTTCGGATAATTCCTCCACATATTCATCATAACAGAGTTTAAAGCATCTCTGACAAACACGGTTATAGTCTTTGTGGAGGAATAGGCCTTGAACATATTCACTAGAGTTGTGTCATTGCAAATTTCGATGTATTTCTTGCTTCTTAGGTGTATGTAGAAAAAGGTAGGGTTATTGGGTGGAGCGATGGGTAGGTTGGAAATTTCTTTTGTGTAGTCCCTCATCAACTCTATGGTTGAATATAGGTCGGGATCTAGCTCTTGCGTGCAAAATTTGTGACCATTACATGACAACTCAATTATATGTTCATCCATAGTCTTCGTACTATAGCCCTACAAAGGCAAAACACAATCAATCAGATAAAGAACTATCAAATATCATATACAACAAAGAATGCGAGCAACATAGAATTTGACAAGAGCATATACTTATAATACACATTTCAAACCATTACAGCCAGGGAAAACACATAACACAAACATGAATAGGTAACAATGTAAGTTACCAGGCAACAATGTAAGTTACACGTTGCAATGTAATCCATTCTAGCAAGAAAAAACACAATCGACAGATGTTCCAGTAGGGCAAATTACCCAAAATTCAGAACCATGAATCAACACGTGAATAATCCAGAGGAAGAGAGGCGAAAATCAACACCAAATTCCCCCATATTCAGAACCACGAATCAACACGTGAATAGTCCAGAGGAATAGAGCGACAAGCTCAATTAACAGGGCAACGTCAAGTGAAATTTCCTCAAATCCAGAACCACAGAATCGAAGACAATCAGTGGGTGAAATTATCCCCAAATTCTAGCATCAAATCAGCACTCGAATAAACCATAGGAACAGAGGCGAAAATCAACGCCAATCGACAACCCCAAATCGAAAACCCTAATATCGAAGAAGATGATTGTTGGGTGTTAATTACCCCAAATTCAACAATGAATCAACGCGTGAATACACCAGTGGAAGAGGGGCGAAAATCAGCACAAAAACAACCAGGAAAGTAACGCAATCAATTGGACAAGAACATGGTCGGGTCCGACATATCGCAATGTCCCCAAATACAGAACCCTAAATCGAGGATAGGGTAGAACATTTAGGGATTAAGCCAGGGAATCAAGATACTCCATACCTCAAACAGACAGGCGTAGATGATTAAGGATTCAAGCCAAACCAGAACGAAATTGTCGACAAAATGAATTGGAAGAGTGTCGAAATAAGTTCAGAGTGACAGATAGGATTAGTTAAGACTTGTTTGGTCAATAAAAGTCAAACGTCTAGTAATAGACAGAAAACAACATAAAGGATGACGGATGACTAACAACTTATAACTGAGGGGTGGGCAATGTTAATTTTGAAAGTACGTGGGTGGGCAGTGTAAAATCCCAAAACCTCGTGGGTGGGCACTGTAATTTTTCCTAAAAATTAAATTATTTTGAAAAATAAACATAAATTGTTAAAGTGTTACGTAGTGATGACTTAAAATCATACAAAAGTTATAACAATAATATTAAGAATATTAAAAGTGACAATTATATAGTACATAAAAACATTATTATTTAAAATTGAAAAATAAACATAAATTGTTAAACTGTTACGTAGTGATGACTTAAAATCATACAAAAGTTATAACAATAATATGAAGAATATTAAAAGTGACAATTATATAGTACATAAAAAATCATTATTTAAAATTGAAAAATAAACATAAATTGTTAAAATGTGACGTGGAGATGACTTAAAATCATATAAAAGTTATAACAATAATATGAAGAATATTAAAAATGACAATTAAATAGTACATAAAAAATCATTATTTAAAATTGAAAAATAAACATAAATTGTGAAAATGTTACGTAGCGATGACTTAAAATCATACAAAAGTTATAACAATAATATGAAGAATATTAAAAGTAACAATTATGTAGTACATAGAAAAAATCATTATTTAAAATTGAAAAATAAAGTGTAAAACCAAAAATTATGATCATTTTTCTTTTGATTGTTGATATCAAATAATATATTTTTTAATAAATTTTTATAATTTATGAAATTATTAAAAATTTAATATATTTAATGTAATTGCTATAACTTTTTCAATTTTAAGTCACCGCTATAATAGTTTTTAAATTTTCTAATAATATATGTTTTCTAAATAAATTAATTTTTTATTGTTTAGTCATCTTTATTTATTTTTGAAATTTTATGATTTTAATTCATTTCATTTTTATAATTTTTATTCATTTTTAAAAACAAAATTCAAAATTTATGTGATCTTTAATTATTTTTTATGTACTTTGTTTATTTTTTTAATTTATAAAAAAAGTTGGCCATAAACACCTGAGGTTACAGTGCGAGGATAAAATAGAGATGAAAATTTTAATATATCAGAAGTTGAATGAAGGGGCATTCCGTAATAAAATTGAAACCTCAATGACATCTCGTAATGAAAATGAAACCTCAGGAGTGTCGCGTAAAGAAAATGAAACCTTAAAAGTATTTTGTAATGAAAATGAAACCTCAAGGTTATCGCGTAAAATTCACTCAAACCTCGGGGGTATATCGTGAAATCATGTTACCTCTTAATAATTGTACTTTTTTTCCTTATTAAGATTTTCCCAATAGGTTTTTACCTAATAAGATTTTAATGAGACAGTGAATCATATAATAAAATTCTCTTTGTTCCTTAATTTTATAAATTCAATAAAAAATTATAAATCTTTGTTTCTTACACATTTAAAATTATAAACGTGAGGAATAACCTATCTAGGAGTAGAGTGGACAATAAGAATAACGTGTGCACGTAAACAAATCTCAAATCGGAACTAAAACGAAGAAACTGGAACCAATCAAATCTTTCTGGAACCGGTCTGAACCGCCCTGGAACCGATCGGAACCGCCCTGAAACTGGTCGGAACCGACCTATAGGAACTGGAACCATTCCAGAACCAGTTAGAACCGGTTTTTTGAACAACCCCGAAACGAAAACAACTTTCAGAACTGGAACCGGAATCGCCCATGACCGATTACGAATATACAATTCTTGGAACTAACGGAACCAAAACCGTGAGCAACATTATTCCTTGTGTACTCGTCAATGAACCATGAAGAAACGACACTGAATGTTAAAAGCTAAATATGGTAGTACTCTAAACAATAGTTCTCAGAATAACATATATCATAAGTCATAACCAGTCCAATATTAGTCATACTCCACACAACTTCAAGTACGAATCAGGACCTGTTTATATAAGCGAACTTCAGATATCTAAACTCAGCTACTGGAGCGGTACTGAGATTTCCTTCATCAAAGCGAATTCCCAAGTAGTAATCAAACAAGATTCTAAATTCAACTTTGCGAGACTCTTTCCTTGATCCATGGCTATCTGAACTACAGATTTCTCACACCAGTGATCTGGTTTTTTATAGTTTTTCCTCATCCGATTGAGGGCCTTGCCCTGGCACTGAGTCGACAAAGAAATCTTCCACTGCAATTAAGCAATACCACGTTAATCTAGCAGCTAGCCAGCTACTGTCGTTTAAAATTGTCAGACAACATAAGAGCCAAATAGCATCAGACAAAAAAAAAAGAAAGAATACCCATATCATCTTCGGGAGAATCAAGCAAGATATCTGAATCAGAGGGCAAAAAGGGAGAGCCAGGATAGTTCCCCAAAGGTCCAAGATCTGCAAAAAAAATCAATTGACAAAGATTAGCAAAAGCAATGGAAAGTCTCCTGGTTGTGGGATATAGGGACTTGGACGTGTAGACGTGACCATGTCTCTAGGAGTTGCTATAAGCAGAAGAGAAACCGAATTGCACTTTCAGCATGGTTTCACATTACATATATGCAATATAGAGACAAGGGGTAAGGAAGTATGAAAAGAAGTCCCGTGAACAGCTACTAGCGACTTAAGTTCGTTAAATACTCACCTGCCAAGTTTGCTAGATCTGCAGTCAGATCTGAGAGGCTGAAATTCCAAGGAATCTGAGCCAATGACCTCAGAGAATCACGAGTTCCATCCGCTGCATCAGTAGGTAGCTGCAATCCCACTGAGTTAGCCACTTCAGATTGAAAAGCAGTATCCAGAGCTGAGGTGTCAACTCCCATCCCAGGGATTTCCGATGAATTAAAGGGGAAATGCCCAGTTGATGTTACGGATGTTGGGCTGATGGGCATCTCTGACATGGATGATATTCCACTGCTTGGAGGGATAACTGGCGCGTTATCTGCTGAGCTCGTCACCTCCATAACGATACTAGTGTACATGGTGACATCAATTAGTACTCCCTCGGAGAACTATATCGTCTCCATAATGGTGAAATGAATTAAGACTCGCTAAGAAAACTATCATCTCCTATACCATACTAGTTACATTTAGTAGGCGTACTAAGTGAAAACATTATACTTTGGGTTGGATTCAATATTCAGCAACTGGACCTCATTCTTATGATGAGGAACGGCTATTGAAAGATGGTATGTGAAAGGAAGAACTCACTCGTTTCCAGAATTCATTCGCATGGGTTGGAAACCACCAGCTGCTGGGACACCATTCACCACATGACAGCTGGAAATTCCATGGGCCATGTCAATATGTGGTTGACCAGCTGCTGGGATTGGAGGTTGCAGAACAGGATATCCCATTGGTAAGTTGTTAACTGCACTGCAAAAGATCATCATAAATTCCAATAGTACATACAGAGCAATTAACCGGGCAAAAAAATAGATCTTCAAACGACTTCAGCAATTTCCACTTCAAAATCCTGCATCCGGAATTGGAAATTTCATCTTGTACTTTTGGAAATCCAACAACATAACTTGGTCCTTATTTGCCATAGTAGACGAAATGTAGTGAAATATGAAGTACAAAGTCGTGAAAGCAAAATTAAAATCAGCTATCAGCTATCAACTAGTATCTATTTAAACTCAAATTGTCTCTCATGTTCAGTAGGTTTAGCATGTTCGACTAGATTAACCAGCTTAGCTCATTCTTTTAAAATCAGTCACCAGTCAATATCAGCTAGTATTAGAATAGACCCCATTCTTTTGCGGTAATATTAAAAACGAGTTTATTTGATAGCTTACTTTTTCTTTATATAAATCACATACATCAATTGTCATATCAATTTTTTACTTTTTATCTAACCTACTTTTTCTCTATACTTTTTTTAACTTCAGCTAACAATCTATTGCATCAGCTTTTCAAAATTACGGGGTCATAAATGGGATGAAAAATAAAGTTCGAGGATAGCATGCCATTACAATCCAAAATTTTCAAAAAAAAAAGATCCTATAAAGAAATATTGATAAATTTGTGAGGTAATGAAAAAACCAAAAGACGGGGTTGGTAAACTACAGTGCCACATTAACCCTACCTCAGAGCAGGTGTGTGGCTTCAGAACAAGAAGCTAGAAAGCAGAACAGAGATCAAAGCATCTAAAATGTAAAATTGCTCTGAAAAAAGGGAGATGTGGTATTGCTTTTAGGAAAACGAGTAGCAGACAGTTTAGTATTTAAAAATGAGAGGAAAACATTAGAGAAATCAGACACGCTGGAGTATGGGGTAGTACAGAAGTTCAATCGTCATCTACACATTCAAGAATCCCGACTCACCAGGCATAGGGTGCATCCCGTTCTGAATAGGGGCCAGGGGAACTTTAGGAGGTGCGGGGTATTTCATCATGTGATACTGACACTCAAGCAGATGGTTGAAAAGAATTATCTGCTTCTTCAGTTTCAACCTTATGTAATATGCCCTGAAAAATTCAGCATTTTCTTCCTCCAACTTCTGCCAAACTGTAGTAGTAATATAAACTACAATTATCAAAGTGGCTCTATGGGAAGGGAAAAATCAGACCGAACACATTTTCAAGGAAGTGCAAGATTTCATATAAGGAGAATAGAATGAGCTTCTGCAAACTATACTTCATTTACCCAGCTAATACTATGCATAAAAAGAAAAGGAAAATAGCAGCTGCAAGCAGTAGGATTCTTTTGGGTTTATCATCATTCTTTGGCAACACCTTAATTTCTCAATTCATCAGAATAATAAAATTGGTGACCAAAGAGCTAAGATAGCTACTTAGCACACAACCACCATACAAGGCAACTTCTGTAGAAATTACTACTTTCCCACTCAACATCATACAGCATGCCAGGATGGCAAGAGTGTTAAGAAACGTCCTAACAATATCTGATTCCAAATGCATTATGTTAATTCAGAATCAACACACTTCGGAGCACTGCCTGAAAAAGTTCATAAAGTAAATCAAGAAACCAATAGAAAGTTGTTACCCAGAGTTGTAAAACCAGGAGCTATTCTTGCCCTGGTCAAGAGAGTCTTGACTACCTCATCACGGTTCATATACAACTGCAAACATCGCTCTATCAGATTTTGGACCTGCAAGAACCAAATTAATGAAAGAAGTCTTAGTAGTTTAACTGGAGATATAAATAAATGTGAAGGGATAACAGGGAAGACGAAGCAGAAGACTGCCTCACGAGTTCAATATCTTCTCTTGTAACTTTGCGTCCATCATTGCTGGAGACAGAAGCTGAGGCCGAATCTGGTGGAGGGGCATCACTGGCATTGTTATTCTGCTGATCACTTTGAGAATCAGAGCCTTGGGTAGAAGGCTTAATTTCTGGTGTGCTTTGGGCCTCCTGTTTAGCTTTCAGAGAAGTACTCTAGCATAAGGTTAAAGATTAAGCACCAAAGTAAAGGAAACCACAGGATGTAAGCCAAACAGTATACCACATATGCAAGTAAAAAAATATAGAGTTAACTCTGCTGGACCTATGATTCAACCAGGACATGCATCATTACAGCTGTGAACATGATCCTGGCAGCACAGAAGGCAACTCGGGGAACATGCATATGAGTACTAGCTAGACTATTGAACTATTCCACTAGCATAGATGAGACAGGCAAATGCAGCGCATCCTTACCCCTTCGGTTACTGTATCCATCTCGATTTACATTATGGCATGAAAAGACTAGCTCTACCTCTATATATCACATAAAGTAAGACTGTTAGAGAGGACACCTGTGTTGTCTTCATTTCAAATGGTTCAGGCAAACGACATGTTTTCTAAGGAATTCGCACTTTTAAATGAAAAAAACTGTCCATCCACATACAGGGCGCCTCCGAGCATTACAACAACAGGCGAAATAATACCTTGAAGGAAGAAAGAAGATAAGCAAAGATGAGTGTTTTAGAAAGTGCAAAAGAAATGTACAGAACTTTCTCAAACATTTGAGAAGATGTAGGCAAAACAACACTTACGATCCCGTCTTCTGGCAAGGGAGAAATATGCGCTGTCTACAGCTCGACCAACAATGGAACAGATGAAGATTCTATTGGAGCAGTAACCTCAGTCGTGTTGGTGCAGGAGATTAAGGTCGGGAATTGTTGAGAGCAAAAGAGATATCGACGAATTGTTTTAACAAAAAGAAACACGTTGCAAACCAAAATGCTTAAGCCATGGAGCACAAAGAACAACAGGGAATCTCCTACCTCCGTGTATCTCACTACCAGAAGTTACCTGAAACTTCAAATGACAGGAATGCAGGAGGAAGCGAAATCGATTTGAGTTTTAGCAATTACAAAAATCCTTGAGTAATTTGAGATTCCTTGGCCGTAACAGATCCAGCTGTTACGATTCGTAAAACTAGCATGGGGAGAGGAGAGGAGAGAGAGAAGACAATTACAGAAGTACGGATAGGGGAGACTGGGGAGGAGAAGAGAAAAGACTGCTTGAAAGGGAGCAGAAGAGAAGATGAGAAATATCTTTACCAAAGCAAGAGGCCAAGGCGACGAAACTCTTCGTTTGCGGATGCAAATACAGAAAACATTTCTTCGCGGGCTACGTTTTTTTGTCGATTGTTGACCTGTCTGTAATTAGAGCATTTAAGTTTTGATCATCCGAAACTCTTCTCCAAAAAAAAAAGTGAGATCATCTCAAAGGAATTTCTTGACGCACAAAATATAGAATAAGGTGGGCCTAATGTACAAAGGTGCCCTTACATCAGTATCAATATTTTCTAAACATAAATATCTCTATTACATTATTATTACATATACACCATTTTTTAGAAAAGATTCACTAAACATTGGCTCTTACAATTTGGGTTAGTTCATGCTAATTAAAGATTATCTAATATTTGGTTTAGGTTCATTTTGAATTGGGTCAATTTAATTTCTAGTTTATGTTAGGGTTTGTGATACTTTGGGTTGTGTTTGAATCGTTTGGGGTAAGTTTAGTTTGATAGCTTTCAATTGAAGTAACAAATCATATTATTTTGTTTATCATATATGTTGAGTCCTAATCAAAATTCAAGTGACTTCGGTTCGAGTGATTGTGGTTCGGGTAACTTCAATTTGGGTGGTTCTCAGTTGGATCCCTTTTTTGGTTTGGTTTAGTTCAGATAGTTTCAAGTTTTGGATAACTTTCAAATTCTATTACTAATTCAAATTTTGGGTTCAAATCAGATTGGTTCGGTTTAGTTTTTTGGGTTAGGTCAATTTTGCCACGTCTATTTAACATTAAGGTCAGAAATACATAAGTATAAAGTATCTACTGAAAGATTAAAACACCAAAACACTACAAAACAGTTTAGCAAGAGAAAATAGTTGTGAGCAATTATGGCTCATTTACTAGCTCGAAGAACAAATTTTCAGTCTATGAAGCAGCCCCAAGAATACATGAATAGCAAACTATCTAAAATTGTTTTAATCTCACGAGAAATTTGAAGTCCCCAACAAGACCTACACAACCAACTATCAGTCAAACTCCGGACCAGCGCATGCCAACAAGAAGCAAGAGCGAACTCCACCTTCATCTCAAGCCCTAAAGCTTCTGTCATAACGGAAAAACATATGTCTAACATATCACAAAGGCGCACGTCTTGCGGATCACCCTCTTATCTTACACCACTATTGCAGCTAGCCAACTTTATACTCTCATAAATCCAACATTAGTGTTTCACCTTCACCCACCCCGAAGAAAGGGAGCCCAATGATCAATAGAAACATCAAAATCACTTACACCTTTGCACACCAACACATACCGAGACATGAACAATTGAGAAGCCTCCATAGCTTATGAAAAAAGAAGTAACACTGTCAAAATCCACCCCGTTTCTAGCCCATCATATATTATCCAGCTGACTTCTAACACCATGCAAAACCTTGTGAGCAACAAAAGAAGGCATGTATTTGATCCTCCAGATCATCGCACAAAGAGCAGACACCCAAACCTAAGCTATAATGACTTAGAGTGATACCCTCATCTCATAACGGGATATGGATAATAATGTGAATTGTTTATATGAATAAATATGAGTTCACAAAACAAGGATTCCCACTTTTAAGCTAAAGTGAGGACAAAAAGCTTAAAGAGGCTAGGTTTCACGTCCAAATGGTTTGGGAGCTAAATTGTTGGATAGTTAACCATACGAGTGTTACACTTAGAAGGCACTTGTTATGGGGTAATAGGAAAAGGGAATCAGAATGATTTTGTTTCTTGTTGTTTGTTTAGCTAGTTTTTCCTAATTCCATAGAAGATAAAGGGAATAGGATTACCCCAAAACCCTCTAACTTGATTCCCCGTCCCTACTAGGGAATGAGATTTCATTTCCCCAGTATAATTTGACCGACTACATATGCCCATTGACCGATGACTAATGACCATTGACCGCTGACCTGTGAATGTTGACTGACAAATGATGGTCATTGACCGGTTGTCAGTAGTCATTCACCATTGACCAGTGGTAGTTGATTGGTTATTTATTTCATTTTCCCAGAACAAACAAACAGCTAAGAAAACCAAAGAGAATTTTATTCTATTCCCTAGTCTGATTCCATTCTGTCCCCCCGGTTAAAACAAACACCGCTTTAGTGCTGAGTCCAACGCCGAAGCTCTATGTCAAAGTTGACAAGCAAAGGTGTCACCGGAAGACAACTTGGTGTGATAAACACCTCAAAAAATTAGATCAAAAATCAAAACTAGAGTTAGACCATCCACGAGTTTGCATGGAAGATAGAGCAGTAAATAGCCCAACTTAACTGTGTACTAAGTTGACACTGAATGATGTCAGGTAAGTCTATTAAGGATCTAATCATAAGCGAATGAGGCATGCATCAACAGCCTATAACAATTTTCTTACCCCTTCCCTTAACCATCCATCACCACTTGGATTATTCAGGTGACTACATCATTGGAGTTATAAGCTAAAATGTAGAGGGTCAATGCAACAAAGCAACCAAGGATTACCCCGAATTTAAACCGCCTTCCCACTGATACTACCAACAGGCACCTCAACACACTAAAGCAAACCCCTTATTAAGTCCACAGTTAACGGGAATCCTAATAGCCCGAGAACCCGGAAAAGAAACATATGCAAAAGACCAAAAACGGCAAAATCAAGCTGGTTACCAAGGACTCTAGTTGATATAGAAGCCTTCAAATTTGCTTAGCTAGCAAATTCAGTTTGAATGTCTCAAAATCCCTCGACCATAGTCCATAAGCCCCGCTTCATCTTCTGCCCAGTGAGAATCTCGTGCGTCAACTAGTAAATTGGCCTCTTGGATTGATCGCTGCCCCACCAAAACAAAGCAATCCATATTTAACATTAAAAGGACTAATAAAAAGTATAAAACGGGATAAAGGTGTAATAGGTCTTATATAGCATTACTTTACTTGTACAAGAATTATTGACCAAAAATAAAATTGTAAAATAATGCAACTAGAAACAAGTTAATATTATACGGAAAATTTCGTCGAGGTATTGTACCTGTAGTTCTAGAGAACGTGTTTTTTTTTAATATTTGTAAAGAGGTGGATAATCTCGTTATCAGCTTCTATACACTGATAATAGGATTGTCGGCTTCTGTGTAAATGTAAAAGTAATTATTTTACAGTTTGTAAAGAAGTCGATAATGGTATATATTATTGGCTTCTTTATAAATTCTAAAACGACTAAAATCAATATATAATTAATTAAACTAATCTTACTAATCAATAAAAATAGACAATTAATTAAACTAATCTTTAATTTAACAACTATTACTAGTATTATTATACTTTAACATATGTGTCTAATGACCCGATTAGTATATTTAGTCATTAATTATGATCCAGATAATGTATTTAGCAATTAATTATTTTTACAATAATATATCTATTTAACACATATGTTAACGTATAATAATACTAATGTTAGTTGTTAAACTAACGGTTATTTTACTTAGCTAGTTAAATTGAATGTTAGTTTTTCTACCGTATGTTTTAATTGTAAAATAATTAATTATAATTTATTACAATGAACTTTAGTAATTAATTTAGTTGTAGTTAAATTATTTGTTAGTTAATTATATATATTTTATTTAAATAATACAGTTTATGTATAATAATACTGATAATACAGTTTATGTATAATAATTTAAATAATACATGTGACATGTTTAGTGGGTCCTACATGTCACATATGAGCTTAAAAAACTTCAAATTTGATATTGGACCAAAATATAACACTTTAGCATCGTTCATATAAAGTTTCATCAATTTTGGACAACGTTTAAGCATGTTTAAAGCTGAATTACGAAAAAAACAGTGGTATTTTGTGAATTAGAAACTTAAACAATGGTATATTGTGAATTTTTCCACAATTAGTTATATATTGATTTTAGTCATTTTACGGTTTGCAAAGAAACCAATAATATCATTATCGGCTTCTTTGCTAACTGTAAAATGGTTACTTTTACATTTGCACAGAAGCCGATAATCCTATTATCGGTGTACAGAAGTCAATAATGGGATTATCGGCTTCTGAACAAATATTTTTAAAAAAACACACGTTTTCTGGGATTACTGATAAAAGTACCCACTATGAAGAAATGAAGTGGGATAACATCAACTTCCATGAATTTACCCAATATTATACAGCTTAATTATAAATTTATATTTTAAGCTCGTGGGGAAACATTAATTGATAAATTTGTTAATTATCTATCATTTGTAGAATTTTAATAGTCATTTATGAGAAGTAAAACAGACTTAATTGTTACATCTAGCGTACGTACCTTTTAAAGGGGTTCAGATTACGTGACGGAAGTGAAGCGACGAAACATTATTCTTTTAGAAGAAAATAAATTATATAGCATGAAGTGGAGGCGCTGGAATTAAGTCCATCAAAAAAACGTATGGTGTACAACATTCTTTAGTGTACTATTGTTCTAAAAATCATGAAAATTATTCCATCAACTAGGTGTTAAATCAAATGCGTATTGTGTTCGAATTTTTTTATTTTACAATATTTTAACAATATAATTAGTTATAATTATTACAGAATAATTCATCAATTATACAAAGCTTTTAGATGAGTATATACATGAGTAGCTATTGTACATTAGTTTTTTAATCTAATAATATTTGTTACTTATACATATATATAAAAAATAGAGTATATATCAATTCTGAATAATTTTTTTAGAACAATTGCTAATATAAAAAACATTAAGGTAATATTTATATTTTTTTCTAAGTCAAAAAAGTGAAGTAAAATGCATTAAAAAAATATTGAGCGTAAAAACATTAGCCTTTCATGTTAGATATTATCACGCATACACACAACTCAAAAGTTAACGAGCACGTAAAGTCGACTCCAACAAGTCAGTTTATCGTATTCAAATGTTTATAACCTTCTCGTATATTTATCAATCAAGCTTTGTAAACTGAAAAATATTAATAAAATATTCTTATACATAATTATTCAATATGAATGGTCAAAGGGAAAGATATATACTAATAGGTTTTGTGATCCTATAATAGTGATGGAAACAATTGTAGAGGGTTATGTATATGTTTCTAATTATTGGTGGAAACATTTCTAAATTATCGTGGATACGTAAAAACCAAGATTAAATGAATACATAGAATTGACTCCACCAACTCAGTTTATCGTTTCCAAACGTTTATAGCCTTTGGGTTTATCGATCAGTCAAGCTCTATAAATTGATTAAGGCTAAGAAAATAATCTTATACTAATAGGTTGTGTCATCCTATAATAGTGAACGGTCAAAGGGAAAGATATATACTAATAGGTTGTGTCATCCTATAGTAGTGATGGAAACGATTATAGAGGGTTATGTATATGTTTCTAATTATTGGTGGAAACTTTTATAAATTATCGTGGATACGTAAAAACCAAGATTAAATGAATACATAAAATTGACTCCACTAACTCAGTTTATCGTTTCCAAACGTTTATAGCCTTTGGGTTTAAATTGATTAAGGCTAAGAAAATAATCTTATACTAATAGGTTGTGTCATCCTATAATAGTGAACGGTCAAAGGGAAAGATATATACTAATAGGTTGTGTCATCCTATAATAGTGATGGAAACGATTATAGAAGGTTATGTATATGTTTCTAATTATTGGTGGAAACGTTTATAAATTATCGTGGATAAGTAAAAACCAAGATTAAATGAATACGTAAAATTGATTCCACCAACTGAGTTTATCGTTTCCAAACGTTTATACTAATAGGTTGTGTCTTTTCTATAATAGTGATGGGAACAATTATACGTAGGTTGTGTACATGTTTCTAATCATTAGTGGAAACGTTTATAAGTTATCGTGGATACGTAAACACCAAGGTTAACGAATACGTAAAATTGAATCCAACAACTCAGTTTATCATATCTAAACGTTTATAGCCTTTAGGTGTAAACTGGTAAATGCTATACACTATGATCCGATAAGAACGACCAAAGAAAATATATATAACTGTTAGTGTCATCTTTTTATAACAGTGATGGAAACGGTTATGGAAGGTTGTGTATATGTCTGTAAATCATCAGTGGAAACGTTTATAAGTTATTGTGGGTACATAAAAATCAAGGTTGATGTATACATAAAATCGAATCCAACAACTGAGTTGATTGTTTCAAAACAATTACAACCTTTAGGTTTATCAATCAGTCAAACTCGGTAAATTGATAAATGCTAAGAAAATATTTTGTATACAACGATTCAATAAGAACGGCCAAAGTAAAAGTATATATATATAACAGTTAGTATCAAATTTTCCATTATAGTTGTGGAATCGATTATATAACATTGTGTACATGTTTCTAATCACCAGTGGAAACGTATATAAATTATCATGGATATGCGATACCAAAGGTTAAATTAATACGTAAAATTGATTCCAACAACCCAGTTTCGTTTCCAAATATTTATAGTCTTCAGTTTTATGAATCAATCAAGCTTTATAAACGGATCAATGCTAATAAATATTATTATACAATGATTTGATGAGGACGGTTAAGGACAAATAATATATACAGTTAGTGTCATTTTTTTATAATTGTGATGGAAAAGATTATAAAAGGTTGTGGAAATGTTTCTAATTATTGGTGGAAACGTTTATAAATTATTATGGATACGTTAAAACCAAGGTTAATGAGTATGTAAAATCGACTTCAACAACTCAGTTTATCGTTTACAAAAGTTTATAGCATTCGATTTATCAATTACTCAATCTCTGTAAACTAATAAATGCTATGAAAAAATTCTAATACACAATAATTCAATGAGAATGGCCAAGAGGGAAATTGTATAACATTTAGTCACTAGTGGAAAAAATATTTTTAATGACGGTTATTTTGCCTATATACCACGGTTCCAAACCGTGGTTAATACTCGCGTCGTATATTTGAAAATGACTATAAACCACGGTTAAGAACCGTCGTTTAAAATCGAGGTTATAAACCACGGTTCGTTTTGACCGTCGTTTAAGACCCCTTTCTCCCGTGAGATCATTGACTTTATACCACGGTTAAAAGCCCGAACCGTGGTATAAAGTGAGTTTAATGACGGTTATTGTGTAAAACTGTGGTATATAATTTATAAAATCAACAAATAAACCACGGTTTGGTTTATAGTCTTTTTTTTCTAAAATCGCCGGCGATTTAGCGCCGCCTTCAATCGCTGTGTTCGTCGGCGAGCATGTGTTCCTTGTTCAAGGCGCAGAGCATGAAGAAGAGCCGCAAAGCATTTGTTTGACGACGAGCATGTGTTCCTTCTTCAAGGCGCAGAGCATGTGTTCCTTGTTTGCAAAAATTACAGTGAAGAGGAGGCGCAGAGCATGAAGAAGAGCCGTAGAGCATTTGTTCCTTGTTCGCAAAAATTAATTACCGTGAAGAAGAGGCGCAGAGCATGAAGAAGAGGCGCATGTGTTCCTTGTTTTCCAGTTCGCCGGTGGGTTGCGCGCTCCATGTTCGCCGGTGGGTTGCAAAAAAAAGGAGTTGAAGAGAAGAAGAGTTGAGGCTAGCTAGAGAGGATGTTCGACTTGTTCGATAGTGTTGGTTGTAAAAAGGAGAAATATATCTAATAGAAGAAAGAGAAAGACTCGCGTTAATTTTCGCCGAAAATTTGAATTTCCTCTTAGACTATATACCACGGTTCTACCAAGAAACCGTCATTTAAAGTTGTTTAAACATGACTAAAAATGACGGTTGTCACAAAACCGTGGTTTAAAATACAACGCGTCAAAGTATATATGACGGTTCCACCCACAACCGTGGTTTAGAATACAACACGTCAAACTATATATGACGGTTCCGTCAGAACCGTGGTATAAAATGCATCACGTCACGCTATATACGACGGTTTTGCGTGGAACCGTGGTATAAAATCTCCCGCCGACACTTTATGTGACGGTTATGATAATAACCGTGGTATAAAGTTTTTAAATGACGGTTACGTGATTAACCGTGGTTTAAAGTGCGTCATTTAAAATCTTTTTTCTACTAGTGAGTATTCATCTTTTCTATAATAGTGATGGAAACGATTACATAAGTTTGTGAAAATGTTTTAAATCATTATTGGAAACGTTTATAAAGTATAAAACAAATTGAAAAGATATACCCTATCACATATTTTAATATAATAATACTTATCATTTACCTCTTCTGAGCACACTAACGAATATTTATAATATAAAAATGATAACATTAGGTTATATAAATTATACTGCATCACCATTGAAATTTAAAAAGAATGAAAAATTGTTTACGTAAAGAACGTTTTTGTACATGTGAGTGAAATACCCATATAAAAAGATGTTTGTAAAAATTAAAGGTTCAGTTTTAAATTATAAATTGTTAAAAACAGAGAGTAAAATAATAATTTTAAAAAGAAAGTTAAGAATAAAAAAATAAGATCGACAACCATTTCAGAAAAACATTATTACTTGTGTTTTTCTTTTTCAATTAACAAATAGAATAGTGGCGTATATTGTAACGCCCCATATGAGCAACTGTCCAACAACCTAGCCCCCAAGCCATCGGGCTTGAAAACTAGCCACTTTAGGCCCTCAATCTAGCTTGGGCTTAAAAGTGGAAGGCCTGTTGTTGTAGTCAACACATATGTATCCTTATAAACCACTCACATTACAACTCATATCCCGATGTGGGATGGGGGTATTACATACTCCCCCACTCAAAGAATGCGACGTCCTCGTCGCAAGCCTAATATCCAAGTCCCATGGACCTCCTCAATAGGTGTCGGGTTACCCATCCCGACACGGTCCCGAGTCCGCTCTGATACCATTTGTAACACCCCATATGAGCAACTGTCCAACAACCTAGCCCCCAAGCCATCGGGCTTGAAAACTAGCCACTTTAGGCCCTCAATCCTAACTTGGGCTTAAAAGTGGAAGACCTGTTGTTGTAGTCAACACATATGTATCATTATAAACCACTCACATTACAACTCATATCCCGATGTGGGATGGGGGTATTACATATATTATTATCATAGAATTATGGGAGTTCATGGATTATACAACTGAAAGTTATCTTAAATATATCCAGTTTGATGTTGTAGAGAAATAATATTCTATCCAAGTCTATAATAATTTTTGTAGTATTTTCTTCTTCTGTATAATAGCGGGACGTACAACTACATGATGAATAAGAAATGATGAGTCGAAAAATACCTATGAATTTGGAAGTGGGATTAAGCAGTAAAAAGAAAAAAAAAAGCTTCATTGACGGACAAGATTAAACACCATCGATGATTAGAAATATATCCGTCAATGACGGAAATATGGTTGATAAGATTCTTGATAAGGTTGTAAATTGTAATCTAGTTAACCCGACGAGAAAGGGACTTGTTTTAAAGAGAGATAGCTATCTTTGTAAGACATGTGTAGCTTAGTGTACAGGATACCATGAGTTATTCTTCTTGCAAACAATTTTCCTTGCCCGAAAATTTGGGAAGCATAGCCATAGTTATATCTAGGGCTGAGCATTCGGTTATTTCGGTTTAACCGAAAACCGAATTACAAAAACCGATTGGTTTTCGGTTAATTCGGTTATAACCGAATTAACTGATTTTCTTAATAAAAACCGAAATAACCGAAACCGAATTAACCGAATTCTTATAAACCTATACCCGAAAACCGAACCGAAACCGATTATTATTTTTTCGGTTTTCGGTCACCGGAAAAACCGAAAAAACCGAAAAAAAACGAAAACCGAAAACCGGACAAAAAACCGAAAAACCGAAAAAAACTGGAAAATCGAACAGTGGGAAAACACCTGTAGAAATGTAACGACTGTGGAGTTTTATAGCTTAAACTCCAATCACATATATACTACCTACCCAACATAAATCCAAACTAATACTTCACAAATCACAAATAGTCCACACTACAAATTTTTCACCGAACAATGCCACTGTCATTATCATAACACATCTTAGTCTCAAATGCAAAAGCATTTTATCACTAGCAGCATCATCAAACGCTGATTTTTCAGAGAAAACTAGGATAGAAAGCACAACAATAAACATCAACAATCCCGTGTCACTGCCAATTTGAGACTAGCATTGGGAATTTCATCATCCACGGGAGGAGGCAGCTGCACCTGCAGCAAAAATACAACATGATGAGTATACAACTGTATACAGCAACATGATGAGTATACAAAACTGCATACAGCAATACAGTTTCACTGAGGGCAATTCCTTTCTGGTACAGGGAATCAGCTAACTGGTCTCGAATCATCTCCATCTTCTTCTTAGTTTTCTGCATTGCATCAACATGAGTAACAAGGCATACACCAAAAACAGATTACGAAACTAATAGATGTACAGAACAACCAAAAACCAAGTAGATGGATGCCTGCTCATTCAGTCACATCAATACTTACATCTGCTTCTTCATCCTCCGGGTCACTTTTTTGTGCAAGGTACTTAGCTAGCTCCTCCTTGTCAATACTATCTATTACCTCGTTTGCTGCAATCACCACCTGCATTTTATGCAGAGCAAAAAAAAATCAAAGGGAGCTACTAATAGGCTGAAAGAAAATATAAAGAGTCTAGTACCGGCAAAAAAATAAGTTCAAGACTAAGGCGGAAGTGGAATGAGAAGAAACAGGGTAGCTCAAAGATCACATAAAAATAGTCGGAATGACCAAGAACAGGAACAATTAGCCACTGAAGAAACCAAACGAAAAGAAATCAGAAGCCACCCCCATCTTTTGAATCCTGTCTGACGCCTTAATGACCTTCAAGTTCAAACCGATCATACTCTTCCCTCCCCCTTGATTAAGCTTTCTATAAGTTCTACCTTTAATCAATATAATATACTAGATACCACCCCCACTGATTCTCTAGACTGAAAGGTCAAAGTTTGTATGTTAGACATGCTGATTATCCCACTGTCTCTCTAAAAGAAATTATTTAACAACCAGACAGACACATCGGAGTTCTATACATATCAACTACAACATTCTATTTTGTATAGTCTAGTTGGGAAAAAAGAGTTCAAATTAAAAGGTAGAGTACCCTAACCCCCATATTTATTGAAGCTAGATGCGGATAATTTTAGATGAGATTTTGCAAACTGCATTCTGGAAGTCAAGATCCTCTAACAAAGAGCATCTATTGAAATGCATTACAGAGTAAATTTCCTAGGTTGTTCTCTGCATTAGCCTTGTTAGGGAAATGACACAGCCGACCAAGTTATCGAGGTGCAACATTCAGAGAGAGTAAGAGTCATGGATTTCAACAGTAGGATTTGAACTTGCTTAACCAAAAGCATTGTCAGCTGGATGAAGTAGTTACCATGGGAACAGGCTTACCTCTTCATAATGGAAGATTTTCTTGTCGACATTGTTTACAGACAGCAAACCCTCTAGGATCTTAGCAAGTAAGGGAGTGTGCTTTGGATATTCTGCCTGCAAGACCACGCAAGGAAGAAAAATATCAGCATTTGGAAAAGCTTCGTGAAAGAGACAAATAGCAAATAGTAAGATGCAGATGCTATAAAAAAGGGCCACTAGAGCAGATATGTCCGCCCAACAAAGAATATGCACCCTTCCTTCGAAGGCTTCACACTAGTAGGCCAAAACAAGCAGATGACAGAGACTCAGGAGGAGAAAAAAATATAGTTACAATTTAAAAATAGAAATGCCTGATAAATTTCTGAAGAAAACACGTAAGCTGCCATACTTTGTCATCTCTAAAAATGATAGAGCAGAGAATCTTTACCTTCAACGTTGCTGATAATTTTCTCCATTCTTGTTGTTCTTCATTGTTGAGCTTCAGACTTGTTAAGAACTTAATTTTAGCATCTCGAACCTTTATCAAATATAGGAGCAACTGTTAAATTAAGACTTCAATTTGTTTCCAACTGCGAATAAGTAAACAGAAACATATAAATGAAAAGACAAGTAAACTCGTACTGCTGAAGGCTGACGTTACAGAACAAAGAATAGACATCCTATTCGAGTACAGGCCACTTGAAAGCTTAACAAAAGCAACCTTTTGTTATCAGCAACGTTGAGTACCATCCAAAAATAAGCCACGAGAAAGCTTAACAAAAGCAACCTTTTAAGAGACAGTAGCCTCCAAAGAGAGAATTTGGGGCTGAGGATAAAATAATCCCTAGTAAGAAATATCGGTCAAAGTGATCACATTACAATTCAGAGAAACATCTGCAAGTAAGCGTACGAATCACAAGAACTACCAGTAAGTACCATAACCCAGAGGCGTACGAATCACAAGAAGAGAATGAAGAAAGTAAGCTTATATGCTCTTTGTTTGCTAGTTTGAATTTCAGAGAGAAGAAATGAAGAAAGGTGAGGCAGGTATGTATGTTCTACTCGCTAGGTAGGGACTCTTCACCAATTTACTCGGTAGAAAATTACATAAGGAGACATAAAATTGTTCGTCGATTAGAGTTAGGGTTGCAAGCAAAATTACCGTGAGTG
This sequence comes from Limonium bicolor, assembly GCA_023374045.1. Lineage (NCBI taxonomy): Eukaryota > Viridiplantae > Streptophyta > Magnoliopsida > Caryophyllales > Plumbaginaceae > Limonium > Limonium bicolor. The sequence continues at coordinate 313,845,753 of CM041776.1, read as the reverse complement.
AAAGGAGTGACGCTCGATGGAGAACGGCGGAGGATCAAGCAGTGGGTGCTGGTGAACTGGTGTTGGCGGCGCGGTGGATGAACTGGCGTGATTCGTGAAGATGGGCGAAGGAGTGAGACTGTGAGAGTGAAGCCGTGCGTGAAGTTGGTGGTGACTGGTGAGGTCGCGAGTCGCGACTTGAGTAGCAGCGGGAGAGGAAGGAGCAGCACGGTGGACTGGAGGAAAAGTTGAAAATAAAAGAGGGGAACTAAAAACGGCATACTAGGTCAGTAACATATATCGGTTAATCGGTTAACCGATTTTCCAAAATTACAACCGATAACCGACCCGTATAATAATTCGGTTAACTGAATTAACCGAATTAACCGAAATTTTACAAAACGGTTTAAAATTTCGGTTTTTTTTAACCGAAAAAATTTCGGTTATCGGTTAAACCGAATTAACCGAACCGAATGCTCAGCCCTAGTTATATCTTGGCAGAGGAAGACGTAGCTGGAACACAACACGGTATGAGACCTTAGGGCCGTCAATTATGACCTATTTATTTTATGGTCTGAGTTAGGGTTAATTTCACGTCCATACCTAATCTGACGCAAATTTTATTGTTTTTTATAATATATCTAGCTACTCATTCACTTAATCATACTTATTTTATGTGAAAATCTCAAAATAATACTTGTGGTTTGTGTTAGAAAAAATATTAGCCTACAAAAATAATAATGACATATTTCTTCAAAATTATATAAATTGAGTTCTTTTTGGTAAATTTTCCGCTAGGTACATGGTTAAGTGTAAAGCTGGTCGGTATAATATGTAGTATTCTTGGTACTGCTATTAATCTGCTGTGAATTTACCTCTGTTGTTAAAAGAATGCCTTATCTTGACAAAATGGTTATAACTCCTTTGCAAGCATACTTGTAAATATGTAATATAATATAAATGCAAGTATTATATATATAAATATTGGTGCACTTCGTCATCAATCATGAAAACATAATAATTTCATGTTGCTGCGATGTAGAAAGTTGTCAATGAAATATTGGATCAAGAAAATAATTAACCAGATCAGATTTGGATTAAGCGTATACAAGATGAGTCAACTTACGGTTAAACTTTCCAATCCATCTATTGTTTAAATTGGGTCAAATCGATAAATATTAAAATACAACAAGTCTCTTATAATATTAGGAGATGAGAGTAAGAGAATATAAGAGACAATGAAGGAGGAAATAGACACAGATCTTGTATTCCAGTATATGTCCTTATATAGTACACAATATCAACCTTTGAGTGGTAGGAATACAAAATATCAGTGGTCTCTAATAAAACGTCTAGGGAGGTTACGAGAGTTTCACTGTAACAACCCTACCGCTAATCACATCATTATCTTCTAATTGTCTCGTACGTCATTACCTTCGCAGCGGGAAATCCAAATCCAACGGTGGGTGAAACAATACCGTTATCCACCCACGTGACTAACAAGGCCCAAATCAAGAATAGTAACGGTCTGATGGTCCGGAATAGCCGAGCACTTACACTATTACAATCCTCATTCTATTTTTCATTCTAGACCGAGTCAAATACACTTACAATCCAACTGTACCAAGTTTACTAATGTACAATCCCAATATACATTCTGTTCTCATTAGTTTATACAATCGACTATGAGTATAACACCCTGCTCATGTCTAACGAGACCTACTTAGTTCAAAATACAAACTTGTACAACATGGTACACCGGCCATTCAATAGGCTACAAGCCCAGGTATAACTCCGTACCGTAATCAAAATAAACCCTAGCTAACCAAAGCATAACGGCCCGGTCTCACTCTCGACCATTGTGCTTGTCGGGTACCTGAAAAAAAATGCTTGGCCCCAAAGGGGCTCAATACAACTTGCTGGTATGAAATTCGCATACCCCGCGTGCTAACGGGGGTACGCCAATACTTGGTCGCATACATGGAGTCCATTTTTAATTCAAGCAAACATGCTAGTATGAAGTACATAATAATCATGCAAAAGCAACACTCAGCATAGCGTATCACACATGCAAATTGAGGATAATTCACAAGTCATCCATTCATTATTCATTAAGGCCTTGAGATTCTCTTCTCAAGTTCTCTCTTCATCTCTTTGTCAGTTAATACCTCATCCGATTTAATCGGATGTTTTTAACTCTTTACTCTTGATCATATGACCCACACTAGTCACGATCTTACTTCACCAATTATCCTTCTCTTGAATAATCTTTTCAGTCAAGTCGGTTGACCTCCGGGTAGAGACAAGACTATCTTAACACCGGGCTTTAGGTTGGATTACTTTCCCGGGTTGCGCCCATAAGGGTCTGGACCATGGTGGGAAGGTTAGGCCAGAACTCGGAAAACAATCTCTCTTGTTTCCTCATTCTCACGCGTGACCGAAATTATATCGGGCTTCTCACATCCTCCAAGTTACCATTTTCTTAAAGTTAGAAAGGTCTCATAGTTAAGGAGTTAGTGAGAGTTTTCAATCAATACCTCATGGTTCTACGACCATCATTTATGTTTTTCATGAGTTATATAAACTTAAAATGTTAGTCACAACTCATTCAAGTGCAATGTCAATAACAAGACATAAAGGAAATGCAGTAAATCATATTCGTGCATTTATCTTGATTAGGTGATGGCAAACAAACACACAATCACACAATCGAGGTAGCCTTGGTAGCATACAGGGCATGAGAAAATCATACATTTCACCAAGGAATTACTCTAGTGTTTGCCTCACGCTCCTCGGATAATTCTCGCATCACTGACAACATTCCACGTGTTTCGATTAACATCATGACAATATGGTAATTAACGACTAGTACACCCGTACTTAACCCTGCTGTCCCGTTAATATCAACTTACTCATGTGGTCTTAAGTTCTCACTTTCACATTCAATCTAACACTTGTTTATACTCCTAATGACCTTTACATGTCATCAAACAAGTCTTAAATATCTTCTAATACCATTACCATTCAATTCCTCATAATTAGGTTTCATTTGTACACTCATGATAACATTTTTGGTGTGGTGTGGGACTTGGTCCGACCCTTAAGTCCCGGACCAATACACTGCACAATCTCACGGGTTGATTCTTACACTGGTCTGGGACCTTATACTTGAGGTAAGTCCCGGACCACACACCGAAACGTATTCTCGGCAAGTTTTTTTAACCTGGTCCGGGACTTGTACTTCTTCTAAGTCCCGGACCAACACTCAAGCACAATTTTTGGACATTTTTAAGAGGTGGCCCGGGACCTCATCCAAGACCTAGGTCTCGGATCCTGCTATAAGTCTACAACATTTGTCAGTTTTAAATGTTGTTTTAACTTGTTTCTTGCCCGACTCTTTCTCAATCCTTTTCACATGTGCTTCTAGCATGTTCTAACACCATAAACACAAATTAAATCTTCCTAAACCATTAATCAACTCATCACATAATCCTTGATCAATTGTACAATTTTCCATTCTTATTTTCGACACTTATGCACACTAGTGCATTTCCAACATTCCCATGACAGTTTACAACATACTCTCAACCATTATAGCCATACCACATCCTTCATAAGCACATTCATCCCATGTACCAAGTCCAACCTTTACTTTCAAGGTCATATACCTTAATTCATCCCTAGCACATCCAAGACACTCCTACTCCAATCTTGCTACAGATTTTTTTGCACAAATCTACTCAATTCTTATACTCTAGTTTTTGGTGAGTTTAATTCATCCATTTACACTCTACTTTCCTCCTAATCAACCTTAGGTTCTCCAACTCATAATGTCACTTAAAACACTTATTTTCTATAGAAAATTTGCCATAACTTTGTTACTACACTAGCACATCCAAATTTCATTGTCTTCATCACCTAACCCAAGACATTCACAATTCAACACATCATTCACCTAAATCAATTTCAACTAACCAAATCCATTACGGATTCTACCAGCACACAACTCATCCAAATCTCATCCACAATTCACCAACTACATTATAGTGCAATAATCATAAACTACTTGGCTCCAAGGCCCTTAAATCACACATCAATTCACAATTCTCTCTTCTAACTACCAAACACATTTTTAACTCAATTTTTGGTTCATTGTTTTAGCTTCCCATCCCAAAATTTCTAAGGCATTAAGGATAGCACTAAGGTAGCTTATTTACCTTAAGTCGTCAAGTCTTATTTTACACTTCTCTTCTTTCTCCTTTCTTCTTGCTCTTTTCTTTCTTTGTTACTTGATTAGCAACCGGCCAATGGGAATTTATTTGCTAATGCTATAGCTAATGCCAAGAAACACTAACAATTACTAGGTAGTCACTTAAACTCTTGAAACAACCTAGAATGGAGGAAGAATGTTTAAAGCACTTAAAAGGGGATTTACCTTCCAACTTCTAGAGGAAGTTTTTGGAAACCAACAAGGCAAGGCTCCAGAACTTCTTGAAGATAAAATGGAGCTAGAACAAGAAGAACAATGGGGTTCAAAAATCTAGAATTTTAGGTCACCATAGAAACTAGAGAATGAGGTATTTTGAGCTTCTTTCTTACCTTAACAAACAAGGAAGTAATCTAGCTCACAATGGGCTTCTTCTTCCTTCAAGAGGAGCTCCAGCCATGGAGACCAACTTCAAGATTTGGGGATTTTGAGAGGTGGAAGAGAATCTCCCAGATGAGGGGAGTAAGAATATGTAATTTTTTTGATTTTTGGCTTTGTTTAAGCCTTGAAAATGGAAGAAGAAGTTGAGCTGGTGAGGAGGGTTCTCAAATCGCCATGGATGAATGGGAGAAGCTGGAGAAGTTTGGGAAGGAGGGGAAAACGTGAGAGGGGAAGATGGGAATGGGAGAGAGAGAATAGAAAAGTAAATTTTGTACTTTTGCTTTATGGTTTTGTCTTTTCTAACTTATAAAGACTTAATAGAATTAATTAGTTGAGAGGGAGAGTGCTGAGTCACTCTTAAAACTGGACCCCTTATTAATATCCCAGGAGGACGTTTTCGTCTTTTCGCAAGAAACGCTACCAAATTCTTGGTTTTGACACTATTCACTAACCGGGTCCGTTTTCCGGATTTTTCTCATTTTGTAAATTTTAATTATTCTTAGACTCTCATAAATGTTTAATTATAGTTATATGATTGACTATAGTTTTTACAAGTCCATTTGACCACTTAAAGTTACATTTATGGGTTTTCCTTGAAAAGGTGCTTTAAGGCTCCGTTTGCGTTTTTAACTCACTATACGGATCCGTTTTCTTCGGGAATTATTTCCACATGTTCTTAGTGTGTAACTAAGTCTTAGGAATCCATATAGGACCCTAGTTGAGGCCATATACCTCCTATGGTTGTGTAACACACGTTTTTACGTTTTATGCATTTTACGCATTTTCCTCTTTCTTTCGGTTTTACTTTCTTCACCAATATTCTTTAGGCATAATTAGGCCTCTAAATAACATATTAGAATAATTAATCACCAATTTTAAGTCAGGGGTATTTCATTATACCCCTTTAAAGAACTTTGTCCTCAAAGTTGGTGAATCTAATATTGCTAGCCACATCGGCATCCTTTGCTAAGGTCATAATATCCATATAACCTTACAGACTCAGCAGGTCTATCTTGATGTATACTACACATCCACACAACATGTCACTACATGTATAGCAATCAAATACTCTTTCATATTCTCCCTATGGAATCGGTCCACAGACTATTGGGCGTAACAATCCTCGAATCCCATGGCGGGTAATACACACTATGATCCCGGAGGCACTCAGGTCATCCAGACACAGGACTCTCCAGGTCCCGCAGCCCTTGGAAACATACAAAGCAACACACTATCACCATTTACCCGATCATCCAGACAAAGGACCACAACCTCGATTAAGTGGTAGAGGTTTCAAAACTCATCCTCATTCTCAGGTTTGAAGGAAAATCCTTTTTGCAAATACTAGTTGGAAATCCATTCTGAAAACGCAATACAACTCCAAGTCCAATTTATGCTAACTGCATCTATTCTTAGTGTGATTACTTATGACCACTTATAGGGAGCTTTAAGAATCATTCAACCCTGATGTGATCAACATCAGTGTTGAACTATCCTTCCACCTCAATTTGTGTTCAGTTTCCCTTGATCGCTAGCAAATCAAGTTCGACCTCCCACTTCAATTTCAAACAAGCAGATAATTCAATCTTTTCCCATTTTCTATCTTTTAATCACTCTAGTCATAATCACAAAGCAATACCTTTCCAAATTATGGAACTCAATTCCTCAGTCATTCTCAATTTTATCTCCAAATAGTTTACCTAGGGAATTCAATACTTATGGAACTCAGTCCCCCAATCATTCTCAATTCACCTCAAATCAAGTCACATAGGGAATTCAATTTCTACTAGGTTCTACATCGGTTTCATACCGACACATAATTATCCTTGCTTATCACCGTCGGCTTCTTTGAATCTAACTAAAGGTCACAAAACTTAATATATGATGGATAACTAATTTGAGCCACATACATTCTCTTCCCGATTCATATAGAGGAAACAATTTGGCATGATTTGATGAAGTTGCCACTATAGTCTTCTTCGCTGAACACCATGAAATGGCGGTTCTGTGGAGGGTGATTTTTTTCGGTATGAGGGGGGAGTCTATCTAAATGGTCTGACTAAGAAGCCTAGATCCTAGAAAATCCCATTCTATGGAGGGTGAAAACCCGTTATTCATGGCAACCCTCAAATACCTTCTAAATCACCCGTCTTTCCCAGATAGCATAAGGAAGAGTGCAAGTGTGCACTACACCCGCTCTCGATGGGCTCCACGCAGACTTATACTTTAAGGGCGGAAATTGACTAGAGTTGCCACCTAGTTTAACCTAAGGAACTAGGAAGGGAGGAAAATTGTTCTAAGAACCGTTAATTGACTATGAGATTGCTGCCTATGGATAGGACTTATCTGGTCATCTACAGAGATTCTGTGTGGGTTCGCACTGGGTTACACCCCTTGGAAGTGACAACAACCACGACTTCAGATTGGTGCCCAAGGAAACCTCGGTCTTCAATTGTCGGGATTTCCTTGTTTCAAAACCTTTTGAAAGAGATTCATTTTAAAGGGCCGCAAGGATAGGATTAGGGTAGGAAGAAATTAGAGTGTGAGGAGCTAATGAGGCAAGATTTCCTACCAAGCTAGCACCAAGAAGAGGATTTGGTGAATTCGAATGAGTATTGAATGAAGATTTGGGAAAAGTATGAGGTTGAGTGAATAGACAAGACTTGAAGCCTGATGGATTAAAGTTTATGGGAGCCGAAGAAGGTTTGAGTGTTTCGAGAGGTATGAAGAACACCTTAGAGTGGGAAAAGCGTTTTTTTATTGGAATGGGGTCACACCCTAGATGGGCTGCCAACGTACTTAACTCTCTGTTGAGATCAGACCTTACGTAGTTCACGGTATTTTAGGGTTTTTAAAGATTTTTGAGATGTTTGAAGTTTCAGGAAGTTAAGGTTTGAGAGGTGAGTCTGTGAGACGCTTGGGTCTATGAGACACTTAGGATGTTCATGTAGTGGGAGTAATAGGATATCAAGGTCTATGAGATGCTTGGGTATGTGAGACGTTTGAATCTTAAAATGGTTGAGGGATTGAGATGTTTGAGTTTGTGAGGCACTCGGGCCTATGAGACTTTCGAAGTTTAGAAGAAATTGGAATTTGGGAGATGATTCGAGTTTAAGGTGAGTTGGAGTTTGAATGATGATTTGAGTATGTGAGGCAATTGGAATTTGGGAGCGATCTCGGTTTTTTTAGGTTTGAGGTTTGAAAATGGTTGAGGAAAATCATTTTGTTGTGAAAGGGCGGGTGATCTCGAGGGAACACCCTATGTACCCCCTCGAGCGTGACACTTAATTAATGGTAAGTGCCGAGACTTGAAAGATGGGGCAATATATTTATATCGAAAACTAGGGTTTAGAGAAAAGCACCATGAGAGACTTGCCCTTGGTCAAACCCTAGTAACGTCTCTAACTCCCGGGTTTAATATTGAAAACCGAAAACATTGAAATCGAGTAGAAGGGAGTTAGACGATTCTAAAATCTTGGCGGCGACTAGGAAGGCGGTTACATCTTTAGCACCTTGCCTCGTAAAAATCTAGGTTGTGATTAGGGGAGGTTTGTCACCTTAATGCCCCTTCTAAAGAAATCTAGACTGTGACAAGGGATGTGATGACCCTAGTGCCCCACCTCGGATTGTTATTTGGAAAGGAAGACAAGTGATGTCTAACCAAGATGGAAACTTTTTTTTAAAGGTGTTAGACATGTCCCTCAAAAACAGTTTATTTTTAAGTTTGAAAATTATGGAAGTTGTTCAAAATTCTCAGGAAAGAAACACTGATTTTGAGAAATGTTTAGGAGAAAACTTTCTGTATACGTGAGAAGAACTTTCTGCGTGTGTAAGAAGAGTTTTTCCTTTAAAATTCCACAAAATAGTTTCTTTTGAATTTTGGAAATCTTGATAAAAAATTAAAAGAGTTTTAGAATTTTTGAAATGGTTTTGGAATCAATCTAAAATTTATTTGAAGAAGTATTTTTTGATTTTTGATTGGATTTGCAAGTTGGGGTTTGAATTGGCTAAATCGAATGGAATTGGGCTGAATCAAATTGAATTGAATTGGGTTTGAATTGAATTGAATTGAATTGGGTTAGACTAAATTGAATTGAATTTGTGATGGATTGTATTTGGATTGAATTGAATTTGGGCTGAATTGAATTGGACTGAAATTGAATTTAATTGAATTGGGCTGAAATTGAAATGAATTGAATTGGGCTTAAATTGAAATGAATTTAATTGAGCTTAAATTGAATTGAATTGGGCTGATATTGAATTGAATTGGGCCAAATTGAGTTTAGGTTAGGTTTGAATTGAATTGAATTGAATTTGGGCTGGGCTTGAATTAAATTTGAGCGAGACTTGAATTAAATCTGGGTCGGGCTTGGAAAACGGGTTGGGCGTTAAATTAATGGGCCTGATGGGGTTTGGAGTGAATTGGGCCTTGTTTGGGCTTTTGGGTCGAATTGGGCCTTGTTTAGGCTTTTGGATCGAATTGGGCTTTTGGGCCAAATGGGCTCCAGGCCTTATTTAAGATTAGGCTGAATTGTGCCTGATTTGGGCCTTAGACTTGATTTGGATTTTTGGGCCTGATTTGGATAAAAAGAATTGGTAGTTAAACCTGGATAAAATATAATGATAAGGTTTACTAGTTAATTAATTTTGATTATGGGTGAGTTGAAGGAAAAAGGGGGATTCCACCCGCATAAAACGAATCGGGGACCAGCTAGGTATGGGCGGTTTCACATCCTAAGTCTTCCTACAATGGCCTTAAGGACCTTTTTTTTTTAGTTTTGTTCTTAGAAATATAAGGGTGGTTTTGGCATTTTCTGAAGCTATAGGATTATATCGCCCCACTAAATGAATCAGAGACTCACTAGGTGTGGGGAGGTATATTATCCTGAGCTTTTCTGTCATTGTACGGGTCCTAAGGTGATAACTAAGGCTTAATAAAAAAACAGAACACAAAGATGGGTTGAAAAGCAATTAACATAGGTGAATCACAGACTGAAACTGAGAAGGAAGGTAAGCTATACTTAATTACAAAAATTTTGTCTCGCTTGTACTAATCACTTTACACTCAAATCATGAAGCACACCTGGGTTAGATTAAAACATCCTCTTATTAACAATATTACCAAACGCTAGCCAAATGCAAAGATAGCAGCTATACACCCGCATCTGAAACCATTTTTATAGAACGCACCAAGAGCTCCCTCTTTTCATTTTTTTGAATAGATCTTATCAATTTGTTTTCAGACAAATTTCTTTTTCCTGATCTCGTTTTAAACAAACCGAGGCAACATTTTGAACAGCATTTGAAGTCTCAATTCACTGGTATTAAACATAACTAGAAGCTGCTGAAGAGCCAATCAAATTGCAAATTCGTTCTATCTTAATCCCATTCTGCTTCGGCATCCAAATATTCCTTGATTCATCAATTACCCGCCATGAAACCAATCAAAAAAGTTCTTCAACCGAAAACACACAAAAGGAAACTGGACCCAAATCTAACCAGACAAACAATGACTCTCTTATCTCTTTTTTTGCTGCTACCAGATTCATTACCCCTCTTCCCTACATATATCTTTTCCTTAAACATAACTCAAACCTCCCCTTTCAGTAAGATCCTACCAAAAATATCTATTAACAGACATGCGTGAGGATTACAAGGTCGAACGTCTTCTATCAGGGCATTAACTAACTCAGACAACATAACACAGGGTAAAACAAAAATATATACATGAGTTCACATCAACGAGCAATATTCATGGGATGGACTTTGCAAGCAGGAAATAGAGGGCATCGCCCTTTTCAGATGGAAAACACGCAAGCATGACATCTTGAACAAGTAAAGTGGAGAGGTTTAGGTTAGAATTAGGTACCAAGAAGGAGCACAGAGATTTCATGTAAAGAGTAATCAAGGGTAAACACAAAACACACAACATGAATAACATCAATAAGTAAACAAACATTGCTGGGTAAATCAAAACAAAGTATAAGAGATTAAGGGTATATAGTAGGCTCGGTATTTGTATAAACATAGGGCTCAGTCTCTCTTTGAATATTGTTCATGTGGGATACATCTTGACTGATATAGGAATGAGTTGCGTCTAGGACAACTCCGAGAAGAATGAACCTTGTAACCTAGGCTAAAAAAATAAATGGCAACCAACAAAGTGGAATAGGCACGAAAATCCAACTATACCTACATAGTATAAATACTTGTCCATTCCACTCAACATGTTGATCGATGTAAAGGAGCTTCAGACCCATCGTGGGTAGAGCCGGTACGCACACAGAAGAAAAGTAAGCAAGGAAAATAGAGGAGTATACATAATCACCATATAAACTCAACAACAATCTACAACAATGATTTTGCTCTTTCAGACTAACAAACTTGATGTCTGATGAATGAAATAAGTACAAAATAAAATTAACAAACAAAACAATGAATTTGTGAGGAGAAAATAAAGAAATATGAGCAAGGACAAAGAAGTGAATAGCTAGCACTAACACCAGATACATTTCTGGCGAAGCTGAGCTTCAAATCCTCCCCGTTGAGTTCATTGGATGGAATACAAGAGAAATGGAAAAAAGCATGAATCAAACAACAGAAAGTTAAGGCTCGTTTTTAGAACTTGAAAGAAACAAAATCTGGGGGAACAACCTACTCTATTAAAACATCAGATAGAGGTAAGGGAAAATTGATTTTCGGGTAGAGGATGGTGTTTGTTGTGGGTTTCTTTTTCTGGTTCGAGATTGTATTCTCCGGACTTCAATGTGATGAAGATAAAAGGGTTTTGTTGCAAAGATGAGCACGGAGGATGATGTCGAATGAGGTCTCCAGGAAGATGTGGCTTGAAGGATGGAGGATGGTGGGTTGTGGTGGTTTGGTGTTCTTTAGCGGTGATTCAGGGTGGAAGAAGGTGTCTGTCGTTCTAGCTTCTCCGTGTTGGAGTTCAGAAAAGAGTATGGAAAATGTTTACTTCAATAGGGATTCTCAGGATCTATGGGGGCGGGCTCTTTTTGAGTGAGTGTAGTGTACAGTAGGGTTCCTTTTATAATAAAAAACTTAGGGTTTCTAGGATAGATATTGGTCCAGGGTGTAACTTGGGCTGGGTTTGACTTCGGGTCAAAGGATAAGGGTTTGTGTGAGCTACTGAAATTTGAACAACAAAGGAAAAAATAAAAGAAACTTTCTATGTTCACCCATACAAAATCGAACTATGGACCTCCTATCTCTTACAAGCAAACACTAACCAACTAAGCTAGTATCAAACTCAATATATTTGTGTCGAAAATAATACTCAAAACTCTAATACAAACTGAAGAAAGGAAAATAAAAACACTTTTGTTTCTACCTAGATGCAAACCCATGACCTATCAATTCCTAAGTGGACACACTAACCAACTAAGCTATGACAAAACTCAATATATGAATGTGAGAAATAATACATAACTCTAATTTGAACTGAATGAATTCTTTAAAACGTTGTCGTTTTAAAAGGAAATATACGGTGAAACGAAAGATGTAAATAAATAAAAACAAAAATGTGATAAAGTATGAAATAAAATTATAATAAGTACATGAAATAATGAAACAACACTAGTATGATGGAAGTAAAAATACAAGCGAATACCATAAAATGGAAATCGAATTAGATATGTACAAATAGCAGTAAATAAGGTAGAAAAATGAAGTAACAAAATAAGATGAGATGAGAGGGAGTTTGATCGAATTAGTGGCAAAACAAAATATACTAGTATAGAATATAATAGTAAAAATGTACATAAAATGACAAAAATGATTCTAAAAATAATAATGATAATAACAAAATAAAAACAAAGACTAATAAAAAAATACAAGTAAAAGTACCAATGGAATTAAATGAGGTAAAACTAACGAGTAACGAAATAGCATGAACCAAAATAAAACGAATAGGCAAATAAATGAGTGAGTAAAACAGAACGGACTAACATGAAATATTTCAGAAATAAAATGATAAAAAGTAAATAATGAAAGGGGACAAGTTTGAAAACGGATGCTTTGAAAATTGATTCAAAAAATTTGTCATAAAAATAACAGTTTCATTTTGGTATGCACATGAACAAGTTTTGAAAAGAAAGACGACAACCCTCTTTTTTATTTATTTATCTAAATTATGCTTTTATGGGGTGAGAATTTTGGTGTCTACAGGTTCCACCATATATCATAGCACTCCTCTTCGTAAAGAAATATCATGATAGAATCCTTATTAAAACTTTGCTAAGAAAACTCTGTGGTGCAAAAACCAAAACAAAGGAGAAAACATAACCACATAAAGATTCTCCCCCTAAATTTTACATATATGAATGTATGCCAACATTCATTCCATAAATATGTCATCAACCATCATCATCTTAACTTTGATGAAGAGGGAGAACTATGGTGATATATGTTTACTGAGAGTCATCACCTTACCAGACGGTAAGTCTTATATCAACATTAAATCATTCACAAGTATAACATATATAGTGGATTCTTGACCCGGGCCTCACACATTTATCCTATCATATAAAGGATGATAAATTTGTGTGATACAATTTGCTCCCTAGGTCTATTTGATATTCGCATAAGGGGAGTATCCTTTTACTAGTCATGTATTATCAACATGACTTTACAACACATACACACACACTCACACACATATAAATAAGCCTAGTGTAGACAAATAATGCACTCAAGTATTTGAACTTAATATCCATATATATGCCCTCTTAGAGGCTTACGCATACCCTTGTCTCATTTGATAGATCGATATATAATTGTATGAGTTGTGAATTGATACCATTCAATTATGGTATAGATGGTTCTACTAAGTCACCATCATATAAAAATATAAGAGCTTTAAATAAAATCATTCTTAAGATTTTCTTCGAATATTAATTCCCGGGAATTCGCATGTTCACATTCTACTCTCTTTGAGAGTTTAGATTCTCTTTCAAGGGATACACATATATAAGGTAACATGGTGTACTATTTATCATTAACTTTAGAGAAAAATTCACAAGATACCACACAAAAGTTAGTTAATTCACAAAAGACCACAGTTTTTAAAAAAGTTTTCCAGATACCATGAAAAATAAATTTAATTCACCAGATATCACAAATTATGAACCTAAAATATTTTAAGACCAAAATACCCCTACTTGTTAATAAACATTGTTCCACAGGATACCACATAAATATTATTAATTCACAAAATACCAAAAAAGTTAATAAAAGATATATGAAGAATAGTAAAGAATAATAAAAAAATTTAAGTTTATCATTTTATTTGATAAAATTTTATAAAATAAAAAAACCACACAATTAATTAATTTTTTTGAAAAATAAAAAAAATAATATGTATATATCATTTAAAGCAAAAAACTAAATTAAAAATAAAAAAATAAGTGAATGATAACTCAAATTTTTTATAATACTTTTACTCAAAATATTTTTAGTAATGCAAAATAGTGTTATAAAAAATTAAATATATATAAAGTGAATTACAACAAATTAAACAACCATTATATTACTGCTTTTGTATATTTTTAATAAAGTTTGTGGTTTCTCTAATATATTATTTTTTATAATTCTTTAGAGATTATTTTGTTATATATATGGTACTTATATTTTTTCAGTTTCACCCCATATAAAAGAGAAAGTTAATTTTGCTACTTACTTTTAAAAAATATGTTTAATAATTTTTGTATTGAATTAAAATATATAACATGATAATATAAAAAATCTTAGACTATTATACTCATAACTATTGTTTTATTTTTTGTCCAATTATTTAGCTTGTATATAGTATATAATATTTTTTTATAATATCACTTAATATATTGTTTAATTCAAAAATACAACACAAATTATTAAATATATTTTTAAAAAGTAAGTAGCAAAAGTAACTTCTTTTTATATATGGGTTAAACATATATATAAAGTGATATTATAATTTTTGTTGTATTTTTGAATTAAATATATATAAAGTGTTATTATAAAAAAATATTATACATTATATACAAGCTAAATAATTTGACAAAAAATAAAACAATAGTTATGAGTATAATAGTCTAACATTTTTTATATTACCATGTTGTATATTTTAATTCAATACAAAAATTATCAAACTTATTTTTAAAAAGTAAGTAGCAAAGTTAACTTTCTCTTATATATGAGTTGAAACTGAAAAAAATATACCATATATATAACGAAATAATCTCTAAAGAATTATAAAAAATAATATATTAGATAAACCACAAAATACCATAAAATTTAAATATGTTTAATCAATTGTGTGTTTTTTTATTTTATATGGTTTTATCAAATAAAATGATAAACTTAAATTTTTTTATTTTTTACTATTCTTAATATATATTTTATTAAATTTTATGGTATTTTGTGAATTAATAATATTTATGTGGTATCTTGTGAAATATGTTTATTAACAAGTAGGGGTATTTTGGTCTTAAAATATTTTGAGTTCGTAATTTGTGGTATCTGAAAAACTTTTTTAAAAATTGTGGTCTTTTGTGAATTAACAAACTTTTTAGTGGTATCTTGTGAATTTTCCCTTAACTTTATGTTGAAAGTTTATAGCTACTTTTCCAAGGGCTAGACACCTTTTTCAAAGGTCTACTATTTTCCACCTTCACGATATTACAACTCGTTTATCCACTAGGAGGAACGCGTTCATTTCTCATATCGGGGTGGATTATAACATCTCATATGCACAACTCTGGTGCATTATCATGCTAGCATCACACACTTTGGTGTGTTTATGATTTGTCTTTATCAAATTTGGAAGTCAAACTTCGTACTTCCTTTACTCTTGGAATATATCATTTTGGTAGTTTCTTCCCCCTTTCGAGGGTCTGAATCTCTTTCAAGGGTTTGAATCCTGAAACTCCTAATTTCCTATTTCCTTCTGTGTCATTTTGGCATATCCACCCCCTTCGACAGAATGGTCTCCTCTTTTGAGGGTTCAAATATTTCCTCATTTGTCTTTTCCTTTTATATTATTTTGGCATATTCGTCCCCCCTTTAGAAGGACTGGACTCCTTTTTGAGGGTTCTTTGGATCCCAAGGGTCGACTACACCTCTAGAGTACTTGGGATTTACTTGTCATTTGTTGATTTTCTCCCACCGAGCTGGAACAATGCAGCTGGTATATATATGATTGTGTTACGTTGTTCATATCTACGAACGCATCAAGTAGTTGCAACATTTTCCAAATGAATTATTCTTTGAACCTCCATTTCATTTTGCTTTGTCATGCATGAAATAATTCATAGTCCATTACATTTGGTTAAGGACATTCAAGTTAGAGACAACCGTTCTCTAATTCGACATCTTATAAATTCATAAGCATCTCTGACACTCATACTTCCCAGAAGCATGGTTGTAGCAACATTCAATATGTGCTTGCTTTTGTAATCTTGTAACAACGAACAATTGATTATACTCATAAGATTTTGTGTCAAATATCAAAACTTATGTCATTCTCCCCCTAAAGTTGAGAATTATTAAGAACTAAAGAAGTTCATTATTCTCAACTTTCCTTTTTGTAACCCTTTTGATATGTTAATGAGGGAGGTATAGACACAAACCCAATTATGTAACTTTCTTTTTGCTCTACAAAATTAACGACTTAATAAAGTCGTTCTTAGTGGGAGTATAAGTTACTCAATACCACTATTCTTTCAACTTTCATATTATCCATCTTAATCTCAAAATCACATGGATAATTTTATTATAGCTAGATTTTTCTAAATCAATAGTCTAATGAATACAATTAATACTTCATGTGACCATTATTTGATGTATTGAACATCATATATATCTCAAAGGCCCACATGGTAATTTTTCCGCCCATAATAAATCCATGATATTTCAAGGAGGGTATAAAAATTCTCATTCACTTCCTTTGAATGATCGAGCTATATCTTATATGAAACTATTGTCACCCGAGTAAGAACTTGGGAGTTCTTGATAATTTAGAAAACTAGTGATTCTACATCACTTTTCTCATGGATTACCCATTTTTCTGTTTCATATGATGTATACTTTATTGTACACTAACCGTTAGTTAGTGATCCCCCTCTTCTGGGTTTTATAGGATTGAATTCTACCTTATATCAACTTATATAACTTGGCACATTTTGTGCTTGTTTCCCATCAATGTGAGCATAATTTATCATTAAAAGTGCATATTCTATGTTTATTCTTGTTCCCTCAAGGAACATATATTCATAGCTCAAAAGAGTAAGCTCACATTCATCATAGTCTCTTATAGACTATAGAGTTGTATACAAAACATGTTCAGTTGTACATCTTTTTTGCACATTGTAGCACTATCAATAAAGTATGGATCTTTATCATTCAATTACAACACGCTCGCGAATCTATTATAGATTTCAAAGATGGTTCAACGTACCATATTTTATTCCTTTAGAGTACCATGAATACCCAGTACCCAAAGCATGGTTATAAAATATGTCAAATTCATGTACTCTAGTGCATCATTTGCACTTCGTAAACATGTATTAAGGATGACACCTGTTGATGTATTTTTGATCGGCAAACTCAGCTTCAAACTGATGAGCGTGAAGAAGCAATATCGAGATCCGCGTGCCAGTCCAAAACCAAGGAAACAAACAAAGCGGATAGAATATCTTAAATGGGATTTTATCTATCTGTTAAAGATAAAAGATAAATACGATCTAGGTTTTATGAGCTGTAATCTATAGTCTCGGGTCTATATATGAGACGGTAACTCTAGGGTTAGGGTAGGTTGGACAAGGGAAAAAGAGAAAGAATTAGAAAAACAAAAAGGCAATACGCCGCATAGGTCTTGAGTGGTAGAGAATTACACGAGTAAGGTCAGTTTCATACTGAAACGTCATTAGTAATGCGTAGTATACTTTGAGTGTGAGGTGTTAAGAGTGGATTGTACTCTTAACGTGTTGAGAGTTTAAATCTCGTGTAAAGGTAGTGTGGTGAACATACTATGTGCCCATTGTGTATCGAGTGAGATACGTGATTCCGAGTAATAATCTGAGTCTCCGAGTTCTTTTATTGTCACCGTATTTTCATAGTTCTAGTCTCACACACAGTAGGTATTTTTTCAATTGGTATCAGAGCAAGGTCACCCTAAATTCAGAGAAAACTTTCTCAGGGTAGGTCGAGATGAATACTTACAGTGTCAAACCGCCTAAGTTGACCAAGTTCAACTATACTAGTTGGTGTGAACAGATGGAGGATCAACTAATTTCCATTGATCTTCAGATTTGGGATGTGGTGACTGAAGGAGACTCAAAACCGAAATATGTTGAAGAAGGAGTCACCAAGGATAAGCCAAAGTCAAGCTGGGGTGAGAATGATAACAAGTTGATAAGCAAGAATCGACAAGCTCGGAGAGTTATAATGTCCTCCCTGTCAGACTCAGACCAACAGAAAGTCTTGGGTTTACGCACTGCAAAGGAGGTCTGGGAATTCCTTAAGACGGCTTAGCAGGGACAGACTCAGTCAAGAAAGCAAAGGGAAAGCAACTCAAGAGGCAACTTGATAATTTTAAGATGGATGAGGGCGAAACGATTTCGGAGACAATAGAAAAATTTGATAAGATTTTATGTGAGCTTAAGGCTGTCGGAGTAACTCTGGACAATGCTCAAATAAACGAGAGGTTTCTGGATAGTTTGTGTAAAGAATGGCTGAACTTCACTACCGTTTTGGAGTCTACAAAGGATCTGTCGAAATTGTCCTTTGAAGAACTGGGATCTGAACTAACGGTGTACGAAGGCAAGATGAAAGGTGGACTAGTTGGTCTGAGTGTTAATAAGGATTTGGCACTGAAGGCGAAGAAGATATCAAGTGATAAAGAAGATGATGACGCAAATGAGGATGAAGAGATTACCATGATAGCTAACGGAATCAGGAAGATATTTGGCGGAAGAAGAGGGTCTGGGTCCAGAACTGATAGATTCAAGTCTAAGAAGGAACAAATCATTTGCTTTTGTTGTAACAAACCTGGACATGTGGTGAAGGACTGTATGTTAAAATCAAAGGATGATTTTCATGACAAAATCAAGAAGTTTACTGAGGCGGCAGCAGCAGCGTGGGGACAGGAGGAGTCAGATGAGGACTCGGAGGCAGAAGAAACAGCACAGGTGTGCATGACCGCTGTGGTTGAAGATGATGAAAGAATCAATATGGTGTCAGATAGGAATTTCTATATGATGGCAAAAGACGGATGGCAAGAGGTCCTAGAAGCAGACGAGGTAAGTCCTGAACTCATAGAAGATGCTTTTAATTCTTTATCAAAGAAAGAAATTTTCAGTCTATTAACAACTGCCGTCGCTAAGATAAAACTGCTTGAGTCTAAATTGTTAAGTATAGATAGTCCCATAGAGTCTAAAACTGAATCTCTGACTGAAGAAAAATCTACTATTAAGTTTGTCAAACCAATAAAAGAGAGAGTTGCATGTTTACCTGCTTGGGTTCAGTCTGAATTCAAGACATTACAAGAAAGGCATGAGAACTTAAGAAAGCAAAATGAGGTGTTAGAGGATAATCTGTCTAGAGCTAGGAGAGAAAAAGAAATAGCTATGCCACGAAATCCCGCTTGGTACACTGGAAAGGCAGATTTAACTCAGATGCTAACGGGAAGAAGAAAAGTGTCACACCTGTTCATACACCAGAGAGGAAGGTCTCAAATGTTAAATATTCCAAGTTGACATTTTTCTGTCAATATTGTCATAAACACGGTCATAGTATTGGTTTTTGTAGGAGTTTATACTTTAGAAAATCCTTCATTGATAATTCGTGTCAGTCTAGAGCCAATACAAACAACAGTTATTCGCACTTTCATCATAAAACAGGACCTAAGCTAGTTTGGGTACCTAAAGCTAAACAGTGATTGGATGTGTTTAGGCTTTGGCTACCTCGTTATGTGAGAACTGGTGGCTGATGGACACTGGGTGCTCAAGACATATGAGTGGAGACAAGAAGAAGTTCAATACCTTAGTTGAACATCGAGGAGGAAAAGTTACATTCGGAAACAATGGCAAAGGGAGAATTATAGGGATAGGGACGATTGGCAAAGAGAACTGCATTGATCAAGTTATTTGGTAGAGGGTCTCAGTCATGATCTGTTGAGCGTGTCACAAGTGTGCGACAAGGGTCCCTCGGAGGTTGTTTTTTATTCAAATGGGTTTCAAATATGCAACAAGGTTACACAGGAGGTAATGTTACAAGGTTGTAGAGTAGGAAATCTTTACATGGTAGATGTGAATGACCAGGAAGATTTGACTTGTCTTACGGTTAAAGATGATGAAGAAATATTGTGGCATCGAAGGTTAGGGCATGCTCATCACAGGTTGATCAACAAATTAAGACTAAAGGAGTTAGTCAACGGGTTACCACAAAGGAGGATAGGTCACGATGTTATCTGTGCTGATTGTGCTCTGAACAAACAAATAAGGATTTCACATTCTCCGACCATGCGGTAAGTAGTACCAAGACTTTAGAATTAATTCATATGGATTTAATGGGACCGATGAGGATTCAGAGCAGGTCTGGCAAGAGATACATACTGGTGGTCGTTGATGATTTCTCAAGGTTCACATGGGTGATTCTACTTCATAGTAAGGATCAAACGTTTGGTGAGATTGTGGGTCTGTTTGCTAAGATTCAGACTCAAACGGAGAATAAGGTCAAGACCATTAGAACTGATCAGGGACGGAATTCATAAATCGGAAGATGTCTCAGTTCTGTACTGAAAACGGAATCACACATACCTATTCCGCAGCTAGAACTCCTCAGCAAAATGGAGTGGTGGAACGTAAAAATAGGACTCTACAAGAAATGGCTCGCACTATGTTGAACAGTAGTGGTCTTGCACCAAGTTTCTGGGGGGAGGCGATAAACACAACATGTTACATTCTCAATAGAGCTTTGATTCGCCCAATTCTAATCAAGACTCCCTATGAACTGTACAAAGGGCGCAAGCCATCTTTATCACATTTCAGGGTGTTTGGGTGTACATGTTACATTCTTAATCATGGAAAGGATCACTAGGGAAGTTTGATAAAAGAAGTGATGAAGGCGTATTTCTCGGTTATGCAATGAGCAGCAAAGCTTATCGGGTTTTTAACAAGCGCACCTTGGTGGTTGAAGAATCTGCAAATGTCAAGTTTGACGAGAATAACTTTGGTGGGACGGGTGTACCCATGGACAATGATTCAGAAGCTGAATCAGAAGTAGAAGCTGTGCGAACTGACGTTCTTCCATTATCAGTTCCGAGCTCAGAAGCTTCACCACCAAAACACACCGTCTTGCTACCAGCAGTAAACCAGGAAGCCGGGTCACGCTTCGTCTGACACCCGTAATGCCCCGGGTATAGAGATTAACAATATTTTGACAGATCTGAACTCAGGAGTCCAAACCGGTCGAATGCACAAACGTTTTGTGCTTACTTTGGCTTTGTATCAACAGTAGAGCCGAAAACTGTGAAGGAAGCGTTAGAACATGAAAGTTGGATAAATGCTATGCATGAGGAGTTGAATGAATTTGTACGAAATGAGGTATGGGAACTTGTTGAGAAACCTGAAAATCAGAATGTCATAGGAACAAAGTGGGTGTTTCGTAATAAGCTGGACTCAAATGGTCAAATATCCAGAAATAAAGCTCGACTAGTTGCCAAAGGATAAACCAACAGGAGGGTTTGGATTTTGATGAAACCTATGCTCCTGTAGCACGACTTAAGGCTATTCGACTGCTCATAGCCTTTGCCACTTTACATAGGTTTACACTCTACCAGATGGATGTCAAATGTGCCTTCCTAAATGGACATCTTAAGGAAGAGGTATATGTTACTTAGCCACCGGGATTTAAAGATCCTATCTATCCTACTCATGTCTATCGGTTGAAAAAAGCATTGTATGGTCTTAAACAAGCACCAAGGGCGTGGTATGACAGATTGACCACATTTCTTGTTAGCCAACAGTTTGTACGTGGACATGTTGATCGCACGTTGTTTATCAAACAGTGTGGGACGGACAAGCTTCTGGTTCAGATATATGTGGATGACATTGTCTTTGGGTCCACTAGTCCACAACTGACAACGGAATTTGAGATCATGATGACAAAAGAGTTCCAAATGAGTAACATGGGCGAGTTAACCTATTTTCTTGGTTTACAGATTCACCAAACACCTGATGGCACTTTTGTCAGCCAAACTAAATATACTTTGGAGCTTTTAACCAAGTATAAGTTCAATGAGAGTAAACCAATGTCTACTCCGATGTCAACTACTCTCAGACTCGGACTGGAACCCACTGCAGAGTCTACAGATCCTTCAATTTATAGGGGGATGATAGGGTCTCTTCTCTATCTTACCGGGAGTCGTCCTGATATTATGCAAAGTGTGTGCTTCTGTGCTCGATTCCAATCTAATCCCAAAACACCTCATGTCAAGGCTGTCAAACGAATTTTCCGGTATCTACAAGGGACATCATCTCTTGGACTTCTATACATGGCTACTTCGTTACCTACACTTTCTGGGTATACTGATGCAGATTTTGGTGGTTCTCTTACTGATAGGAAGAGTACAACGGGCACGGCTCAATTCTTGGGTTCTAATCTCATAGCTTGGTCTTCTAGGAAACAAGCATCGGTTGCTCTGTCCACGACTGAAGCAGAGTATGTGGCTGCGGCGACGTGCTGTGCCCAGATCTTATGGCTTCATCAGCAGCTTGAGGATTATGGTCTATTCTTCATTCCAATTCCCATCTATTACGATAATACCAGCGCAATTGAGCTAACCAAAAATCCAGTTCATCACTCATGTTCTAAACACATTGACATCCGTCATCATTTCATTCACGATCATGTTGAACATGGACATGTTATTCTTCTTCATTGTCCTACAGAAAAACAGTTGGCCGACATATTCACCAAGCCTTTACCCAGAGAAACCTTTGAGAGACTTCATTTTGAGATTGGCATGGTAGATACCAAGTGAGAGACAGATCAGTTTTTTTTTCTCTTCAGTTTTTTTTCTCTTTGTGGTTTTTGTTTTTTTTTGTCCTCTTGGATAGTTTTCACTTTATCTTTAGTCTTTATGTCATTTCAATTCAAACGACTCCGGTTGTTCTACATGGATGATAGTATTCTATCCTAAGTCTTTCATGAATAAAATGTTATGAGGTTAGTGAGATGAGACTATTGTTTACTTCAGCATGTCTATCAAATATCCCTAAGCTCGATGAATGTACTTCTTATCTCCTTTCGCATAAATCTCCTGAGTATGTCTCACAAGCATCATGCCTGGATTGCCATAAAGATCAATGATATGATATTAAAATTGGTTATCTAATATAACGAAATGAACAAGGCAAGAGACTCCACTGCTCACAGCACAACCAACACGTATTGGCCTCTTTCATCCGACGATTAAGTCTTATAAGATGCCTCATCATCTAACTTTCTAAGGGTAACTACTCTGGACAAGTTGACCCAAAGTCGTTACATGGATGAAGAGTAAAAGTCAAGGTGTTGTTTCTTAAATATAGCAATATTACCTTTCGAAGCTGTGAGTAGGTTTGTGGTGATGAAAGGTATAATGGAATATGATTGTAGTCTCACCTCTGTATTTTTCAAAGGAAAGTTGTGATTGTGCATAAGTTTTAAAAAAAAACAATCCACATGTACTGCTGGTTGTATGCCCACTTTAGGAGACTTATCAATGAAAGGAGACTGAAGTCATAATCTACTACAGTATATTGGTCGATGTCTATGTAGATAATTGTGCTTAACTTCCTAATTTCCTGAATGTTTTATTCTGATAGTCTCAGTCTAGATCTCTCAACTGTGCTTTGCAACCGGAGAAGTTCTATTTTCCTTAATCTTGATTTTTGTTAACAAATAAACAAAACACAACAACACATCACTGTTTTCCCTTTATCACATTTACAAAATTTCACTGTCTTTCTCACTTGGTTACGTCTTCCCGAAGTTTCTCAGTCGCCCCACACTCTCTCCTCTTCAGCCTTGTTCTTGAGCTTTCTTTCAACATCCTTCGAATTCGGTGATGGATTCTTTTGAACAGCTAATCTACGAAGAAGCTGTCCCTCTTGCTACTGTGCACCCCACTGATAATAGCCAACAGACCACCGTCCCCGATTCTCTTTCAAAACCCTCACCTGAAGTAAAATCTCCAACTCCGAAAGAAACCACCATAGTCAGCGATGAAGATTCTTCTGCTATTCCAACAGAGGACGATATTCCACCGGCCAAAACACGTCGTCGGTTGCGCACACCTGCCAAGAAAGTAGTTCAGGGGGTCGAAGATGCCTCCTCGGCGAATCCAAAGCGCAAGGAAGATGATTCGCCAGTCATGCAACAACGATCGTCGAAGAGACTGAAGTCTGTGTCACGTCGTACGTCCACATTGAAGGCCAAGGACACTCGTCAAGAAAGGTCGCAAAACCCAGGTCGTAATTTTCCTCAGAAACCTATTTTCACTCGTACAATGTATGAATCTGACATTATTCCTGGCAAGTTGGTAGATTGTGAATGGCTAGAAAAGAATTCCTTGAGTTCATTAATGGACATTGTGAAATTTCAAGGTTGGGACAAGTTGTTTAATTCCGAGACCTCTTACTATCCGGAGCTTCTATTTCCGTTTGTTCTAAACCTAGAATTTGTCTCTCCTTACGAGTTTAAGACTGAGGTCGCTGGAGTCCAGATGATAATTTCTCCAGCATGGCTTGCTATGATTCTTGAAATTCCTCTTGATGGGTTAGCTGAGTTCAATGCTCAGAAAGTGGATGTAGCACCGCACTCTGAGGTGGTACAGCATTTTGGGTTAACTCGTGCGAGTTCAAGACTGAAACACTATCCACAACGGGACCTGGGTGTGCTACCGAGGCTACTCCATCTGCTTGCTTATCAAACCATCTTTCCCGTTCTGATATGCGTGACAAGGTCACTCCAGTTGATCTAGGGTTAATGTGGTGCTTAGATAAAAAGATTCGTCTGTCCTTGCCAAGAATTATTATCTCACATTTGCGGTCGATTGTTAATAGTTCCAAGCCTTCCATTCCTTATCCTTTCTGGATAACAAAAGTTCTTCGACATTTCAAGCTTATTCAAGAAGATGCCTTCCTCATATCTGCACAACCGACTAACTTTCTGGCTGTTGCGACTCTTTCCAAGATGGGCTTGGAATTAACTGAAACAGGCTGGCAGTTCAAACAGGCTGGTCACCAAGAAGAGAAGACTGATCATGCTACCGCTTCCACCTCTTCTATGTTGCAGTCAGTCCTAGACTCAATGGAGGCGATGGAAAAGCGATTGATGGATAGGCTACAGCTCCTGGAGGACAAGATAAATCTTTTGATGTCTGCGGCTAACTCTTCAGATGAACAGTCTGAAAAATTCTAGTTTTTAGATGGATTGAATCCTACCCCTTCCCGATTTGATACTTACATTTTTTTTGGAATGACGGATCTCTTTTTGATGTGGCAAAAGGGGGAAGTATGGTTGGAAGTCTTTAAATTTCTCGTAACTTTATTTTTTTTAGACATATGGCTTGATGCACAAATAGTTGGTGCATATTTAGACTGATATTTTTGGGTTTGACATATATGTTTTCCCTATCTGTTCTGTAATACTCTTGTTCAGTCGGGTTTATGATGCGAACTGCCTGTATAGAGTTTCTGGTTTATTGTCTTTCAAATATCTCCAGTTACTATCATATCACACTTAATGCACAAGAGGTTGTGAGTTTTACACTGAGTACAGGTTAGCAGAAGGGCATGTGAGATTGAGGGGGAATGCCGACAGTTGATAGAACTTTCATGCGGAGTTACGGTAATACAAGATTCAGGGGGAATCAATACAAGGGGTTCAAGACTTCAACAGTTTGCCGCATCAAAAAGGGGGAAATTGTTGATGTATTTTTGATCGGCAAACTCAGCTTCAAACTGATGAGCGTGAAGAAGCAATATCGAGATCCGCGTGCCAGTCCAAAACCGAGGAAACAAACAAAGCGGATAGAATGTCTTAAATGGGATTTTTATCTATCTGTTAAAGATAAAAGATAAATACAATCTAGGTTTTATGAGCTGTAATCTATAGTCTCGGGTCTATATATGAGACGGTAACTCTAGGGTTAGGTGAGGTTGACAAGGGAAAAAGAGAAAGAATCAGAAAAACAGAAGGCAATACGCCGCATAGGTCTTGAGTGGTAGAGAATTACACGAGTAAGGTCAGTTTCATACTGAAACGTGATTAGTAATGCGTAGTATACTTTGAGTGTGAGGTGTTAAGAGTGGATTGTACTCTTAACGTGTTGAGAGTTTAAATCTCGTGTAAAGGTAGTGTGGTGAACATACTACGTGCCCATTGTGTATCGAGTGAGATACGTGATTCCGAGTAATAATCTGAGTCTCCGAGTTCTTTTATTGTCACCGTATTTTCATAGTTCTAGTCTCACACACAGTAGGTTTTTTCAACACCTTAACACTTTTTCATCAATAATGACTTCATCTATTTTTCCAAAATCAACCTCAAGCTCGACTTCCGTCATCATCATGCATGATACACATTAGCATTTCAGGGCTTGGGTTGGAAATTCACTGGGAAACTCTTTAATTTTCCCATAATAATCCTCAAATGTAACTCCTCAATGGTTACTTGGGAGACCATGTAACTTATACCAAAGTTATCTTGTTTAGAGTTATCTTTAACTCTTCAAAATCTATCTAGCTCTCCAAGAGCTTTTACAATTGGTCCAATCTTATACCAAATGTTGACCATTTTTAAACCATCCACCTCAAATGCATAGTCTTGCATGAGAGGAAAATAAGTTATCATTCTCAATCTTCAATGCAATTATCTTGCACAAGGGAGTATAAGGATCTTACAACTCTCAACCTCGAGAGCATAATTTCACATGAGGGGAAATAGTACACTACAATTCTCAACTTTCAATGTTTGTATAAAATCGAATAACATGATCCTTTATTTTTCTTTTCCAGTGCACTCATCTTGCGATGATGTAGATGGATCTTCTAATCCTGAACCTCAAGTGTATTTAGTTTTCATGAGGAAATATTACGATGTTACCTCAAATGTAAGCATCTTGCACGAGGTACCATAATCATTAATCTCAAGTGCACCATCTTGCATGTGGTAATATTATAATTTACAATCTCTTTTTTCAGTGATTACATAAGAGAATTTGTAACCTTTAGTGCAACATTTGCACGAGGGTAGTACCACCTTCTTTTTTTACAATCCATAGGGCAATACTGTTTTTCAACCATATTAGATGGTTAACTTTTCAAAAAAAAAATATACAATGTTACATACTTTGAGAGAGAGATTATGTAAAAATCATTATACCACAAAACAATAATTCTTCAACGATTAAACTGACAATTCTTTAAAACTATAACAATATATTGTCATTGAAGATCCCACTTTCTTTTTACCCTGTTTTTACTTTTGCTCAAAGTTTTTTTATTCAATAAAGAAAAATTCGACCCCGCAAAATCTCACAAAAATAATTCTTTTACCATTTTTTTTCTTACAAAGGTGAAACTTCATAAACAGTATCGGATTTTCCTCCCTTTTTTGTAACATATCTTTTCCTCTATTTTAACGATTCAAAGATGGTCACTTTGTATCATAATATAACAAATATAGAAGAAAGATAAAGATTTCTCCTTTGACTTAAAAACTCATATATAAAGTTATATAAATTATTTTGAGTTGTGTTTGACTTATTTTCTTGTTAAATTGATTATGTCGGTAAAAATTGATTAAACTTACTTACTCCTTTTGCATTCGGCAGAGTACCCATCAAATGCGGCTTCAACATATAAACTCTTCAACAACGTAGATTCTTGACAAAGCACGGGGATTTCAAATAAGATTAAATATAAACAATAACCATCATCTGAAAAGTGGTAATGAGGAAAAACAACTCAATATTTTTGTCTATTGATGTATGGTAAAGAGAAGAATATATTTTGGTAGAGTCTATCGTGCTGATAATGTGTTATAATATTGAGAGATGAGAGTAAGAGGATATAGAAGACGATGAAGGAGAAAATAGACACAAGACCATTATACGTCCTTATATATACACAATATCAACCTTTAAGTGGTATGAATACAAAATATCAACGGTCTTTAATAAAGAGTCTGGGGAGGTTACGAGAGTTTCACAGTTAAAGTGTCTAGGGTAGACCAAAAGACATGTGAATGTACATCCACTAAATAGAATGATTTACAACAAGGTCAAAATAGTTTTTAACTAATCTAAGTATGGGCGAAGTAATCACCCCACCCAACCCAACACAAAGAGGGATCATGATTAATATTAGGGAAATTTCATGAAATGCTACTAAAAAAAGAAAGACATAAAATGTCACTATATTTTTGTAAAGTCCATGAAATGCCAGTATAGCCATTGACCAGAAGGAAAAATGACAAAAATACCCCTACTAGTTAACAAAGGATTTTTAAAATTCATAATATGCCCCTAACTGTTAAAAAGTTCACCAAAATTCACAAAAATCCAAATTCTATAAAATATTAAGAATACATATAAAATATTAATAAATAGAAAAATTTAAAGAAATTGAAAAAAATAAAATATTGAATACAATAAATATTTCTTAGATTTTTTAAACTTATTCAGTACCATAAACTAATATAGAGTTTTGAACACATAATTTATATTAATATTTCTACTAATTTATACCAAATAAGTACCATACATTTTTCAATTTTTTTCTATCAATTTAAATTTTTTTAAAAATAACTTATTTTATATTTTAAGATATATAGAATTTTTTAAAAAAATTCTGTATTGCATATAAGTTTATGACATAATATTTTGTAGATAACAAAAGTACTACGCCACAAAGTTACTACAAAATAGAATATACCTTTTAAAATATTTTTTGTAATATTAGTTTAAAATATAATTTAATTTACTTTGAATAAATAATTCAAATTGGTAGAAAAAAAAGATAATTTAAAGGGAAATGTCATGAAATGTCACTACATTTTTGGCTAATTCATGAAATGCCACTAGCAAAAAAGAAAGTCACGAAATGTCATTATATTTTGCAAAAGTCCATGAAATGCCACTATAGTCTTTGACCGGAAGAGAAAATGAAAAATACCCCTACTAGTTAACAAAGTACTTTTAAAGTTCATAACAGGCCCTGAGTGTTAAATTTTTTAGAAAAAACTATAAAACTATAATATATATGTTATATATATAAATTATAAAATTGAAAAAATTAAGGGGAATTCCATGAAATGCCACTATATTTTTGACTAATTCACGAAATACCACTAGAAAAAAGAGTCACGAAATGCCACTATATTTTTGCAAAAATTCATGAAACATCATTATGTCATTGACCAAAAGCAAATAAGACAAAAATACCCCTACTAGTTACCAAAGTACTTATCAAGTTCATAATATGCCATTAAGTGTTAAAAAATTCACAAAAGCTAACGAAAAATTCAAAATACTATAAAAATAGATAATATAAAAAAATATTATAAAAGAATTAAATATCATAAAACATTGAAAAAATTAAATATTCTTAGATTTTCTATAGAGTTTTAAACACATATTTATTCCAATTTACCGCATTATGCTTAATTGTCAAAAATTTTAAAGTGCAAATTAAGCAACCTTTGTAACTTGTATTGATTTTCATATTTGGATCCAAATTCTCTTAATATAGTGTTACTCTTGATGAAGATTGCTATTGCGTATTGGTTGATTATACATAATCAAATTAGATGACAATATCTTTAAAATTAATTTTTAACTATAGATTTATTAATTGTATCGACCAAGTATAGATTTAAAATTTGGTGAATCATCGGTCAATATTCGGCACTCGACGCCCCACTATCCCCCCACGCCCGACGATGTGCCTGTGCTTCCCGCCTTCCGCGCCTGTTACACTTCGTGCGCGTCCTGCGTCAGCACCCGTCATCTCGAGCGAGCATCGCGCGCCCATGCCAACCCATCACCACCTCGCGCCCGTGCCCTATGAATATGATTGGGGCTGTTGGTTGAGTCCATCATTTACCGAAGCCCAGTTTGTCCAGTTTGTTATTATGAGTCAATTTGTTGATATTCTTAGCTTAGTTTGTTCATTATAGGATATTAAGTTTGTTATTATTCTCCTTATATTCTCTGTAACAAACTTGTTATTTCAGATTTTCTAAGATCTAGATTTTATACTGTATAGGAATAGATAAAACAAACTTGTATATATATATATATATATACGCAAAGGGCTGTACAGATTGTATTCAAGCTTTACATAAAAGATTAATGAGAATACAGTTTTCTCTCCACAAATTCTCATACATTTACACGGTTTTCTTCACAAAACTACACACAAACTCTCTCGAATCCAATATGATATCAGAGCATTAGATCTAAACTAGGCAGAATCTATTCTCTTTAAACCTTTTCTACAAGCAGAATCAAATTCCAAGCATAATCAGTCTTCTTCAAGCATGATGGTAGTGGAAGACTCAGGCAAGGGGAAAGAGATTGCAGCGGCTCTCTCCTCCAACAGCACTGTCATTGATATCAATGACCCAATTTATGTTCACTCAGCAGAAAACCCTGGTTTGAATCTTGTGTTAAAGTTTAATGGCATAAGATTTTTAGGGTGGAAGTGGGATATGATCACTGTGTTAAAGGTCAAAAATAAGTACGGTTTCGTGACTGGAAAAGTTACAAAACCGAAAAATCATAAACAATAAGGTATGGAGCATGGGAAAGGGCAAACTCACTGGTGCTTTCATGGAAGAAGACGGCACTTGATCCATGTATAGCACAAAGCGTGCATTTCTGTGATGACCCAAAGGAATTGTGGGATCATCTCTGCGGGTGACTCGAGCATAGCAACTTAGCCATTATCCACAACCTGAAAAGAGAGCTTGCAGAAATCAGAAAGGGAGACGAAACTGTGAGCGAATATTACACAAGGTTGAAAAGGGTGTGGGGAGAACTTGACTTAGCTTGTGCTTTGCCGAAGTGTACTTGCACAGGATGCACTTGTGAAGCCAAATAATTGATGAAAAAACAGGCTGATTAAGACAAACTCATCCATTTTTTAATGGGTTTAAACCAGAGATATTTGTCCATCAGAGGCCAAGTTTTGACAATGCAAAGTACCCAAAGCTTGGAGAAAGCGTATTCGTTGATTGCTCAGGAAGAACAACAACGTGGAAACGAGCAGGTTAAAGACAGTGCAATGTCATTTTACAGTCAGACAGCAGCAGCAGGGGCTGAGGGTTCCAGAAACCCTAACCCTAACAGAAAGTTTGACAGAAAGAAGCTCACATGTACTTATTGTAAAAACCCGGCCATGGGTTTGAAGAGTGTTATCAACGTCAGACTTGCACACATTGCAAGAGGTCGTGGCATATAGCAGAAGAGTGCTATCAGTTGCACGGGAAGGACAAGGTCCTTGCCCGATAGAAGAAAAGTTTTACGAATACAACAAAAGTCACAGAACAGGAAGAAAATGAAGAAATTGAGCAAGGAGTTGGGTTAACACCTCGTCAACTACAGCAAATTGCTCAATTAATCTGGAATGCCAACACAGAGACCAAAACAGAAGAGGTCGATTTTTGCAATTTCTCAGGTAATCCACCATTTTGTTTCAGTAATAAACATTGTTTTATGAGTAATCGCTTGCATAATCAGTTCGAAGGTAAATGGATTATCGACTCTGGGGCAACCGATCACATGTCGAGAACTCGAAATTTGTTTATGAACTGGAGAAAGCTAGATATCGAGAGATTGGTAATCTTACCAGAAGGTAGTCCGCAAAACATAATTCTGGTAGGCGATGTCAGATTGGGAACAGTTTGTGGTTGAAGGAAGTAATCATACCTAATTTCATGTTTAATTTGATCTCTGTGAAGAAGATAGTAAATCAGCTCCACTGCGCTTTGATTTTTGATGACCGCGGTTGTTTTCTACAGGATCGTACCACAGGACAGGTTGAGCGGCGGTTTGGATTTGGGCTAGAGAATTTGCATGTGCTGAGTACAGATGAAGCAGACTTATGGGCCTATGAGAGGTTAAGCAGGGTTGGGCCATATTGTAGTTTTGGGCCAGGTCGTAGTTCTGGAGCAGATCATAATGTAAGATTATTTACCGAGACTAGGGTTGTAAGGGAATCAGTCCAAGAGCTAAAGAAATACATGTTAGGTTTGGACATGTTCCTTTTCGCAAACTTGTAACACTCAGTTTAATAAAGGAAGCAAAATTTTCTTTTGATTATGCTTGCGATGTTTGTTATAAATCCAGAGCTCAACATCTGCTGTTTATGAATTCCGCCAGCAAAACTAACCAAGCCTTTGAAATGATACATATCAATGTTTGGGGTCCGTTTAATACTGAAACCTACAAGAGATACCGATACTTTGTTTGTTTTGTTGATGACTGCACCCGCACCACTTGGGTTACTCTCATTAAGCAAAAGGGGGATGCTTGGATTGCCATAGTACATTTTATTAAGATGGTGGAACGACAATTTGAAACCAAAATAAAGATTATCAGAACAGATAATGCCAAGGAACTTGAAAGTTCAAATGAAGGCAAAAGGTTTTATGCTCAAGAAGGTATCATACATCAAACTACTTGTTCATACACGCCGCAACAAAATGCTGTAGTCGAGAGAAAACACAAATATTGTTAGAAACAACGAGAGCAGTGTATTTTCAGTCTCATATGCCTTTAGCTTATTGGGGAGAATGTATATTGCATGCAACCTTCTTGATAAACAGACTCCCTACAAAGGCTTTGCAAGGCAAAACTCTGTTCGAGAGTTTGTACAATGTTAAACCAGCATATAAGGAGATCAAACTGCTTAGGTGTTTGTGTTACAAAACAGTTGTAGGCCCAGAGGATGGCAAGTTCGTGCCACGAGTGAAGCTTGTGTGTACCTTGGAGAGGATCCCAAGAAAAAGGGGCAAAAAGTCATGAGTCTTATTACACAGGTAGTAGAGGTTTGCAGGGACATCAAGTTTCATACATATTTTTCCCTTTGTTGAAGCACAACCGGCTAATTTTCTTTCTCCAAGTCATGTAACAGAATCTGGTGCCACACCTCTTTACTTTTGGATGAGGAAAATAACATGCAACGTACTCAAGTTATACATGACGAGGGAATCATTCATGATGTCCATGACAAAGGCATAGTTCCGCATGATGAGGAGGTTACCGATCATTCCATTCCACAAAATGATCTTCGGAGTTTAGGGAACCAGTCATAAGCCCGATTATCTGTCCGATTGGTGTGTAACTCATACTTTCAAGAAATTTTGGATGAACGAGTTACAACCGTAACATGAGCATTAATCTTCTTCAGGGTTGTGATAGTTTGATAGAGACTACACCAGTTCAACTTTGGGCCACTTCTTTCTGCTCAATCCTGTACAACCCAGTTGTGATGTGCTGAGCCACATCATATCACACAATCGTGGCCAATGAGCATTGGCGTGTTGCTATGCAAAATGAGTTACGGGCTTTGGAGGAGAATGACACAATGATGTGGTTACTCTTCGTGTATTTTGCTAACAAGATATTTGTAGGGATAAGAATGTATTAAATGAGTCAACGAATAAAAAGAATCTACAACCTATATGGGTAGCAAAAAATCCAGGTCGGAGTAGTGTTGAGGTAGATTACGACCGAGAGTATCGAAACCCACGGGGACTTAATAGAAAATCGGAACACCCCTCTCAATAATGTCGTAATAATCACTCACGAGAACAGGAAATAAATGCGTCTCACAGCGGAAGAAATGACAGTAATAAAACTCACATGGGTGTTACTTGCCATCCCTCGCCCATACGAGTGATGTAGCATTACAACAACTTAACAAAATGAAACATAAGGATACAAACCACGGTGCCAACGAGATACCGCCTACACTTCCATCTAAGTCCCAAGAGCAACGTCTACAGTGAGCGTTTAGTTATACTCCAAGATGATTACAACCGTCATAAGTAAACAACCCTAATACATAACAAGGTACGTACGGTAATTCCAGAACCCAAAACGTCCTAACTATCCGGCGCCGCACTCCGGCTTCGTCTGTGATCAACAACCTGCATAAAGCCATAAAGGCTCAACGATAAACGCTGAGTATGCCGAGTCTGGACCCTAGTGGTCAATTAAGTCGTATTAACCGTCTTTTTATTAGGTTCGTTACATGCATCACCGGTTTACAGAGTATAGCGGAACTGTAAAACATAATTAAACATGTAACAATCACAGGTATATACAGAACAACAACACATCGTACAGTACAATAGCATCGATAAATCACATGTTATTTTTAGTTTCACATCTTCACGTATCACAACGCACCCCCCGGGCCCTCACATATCGTTTGATTTGGTTAGCACTGTCGGGAGTCAGTTAGGACAACCCGAAATATATTCACTTGGACAGTAGTCCCACGTACAAACAAGGTGCTCACTGCCCTGATCATCCGAAGACTCCGGGACTAATTCACTTTGCCTTTGTAAAGACGTCCATTTAGGTGGCCAAGGGCCTGGTGCCAACGGTAGCACACTCCGTCTGACGATCTATCTAGGCTCGTTCAGGATTAACTAGGGAAAACCCGACACAGGTTAACCCAAGAGATCTCTACGCGCGACCAGCAGCCAATGACTGTCTGGATTAAGGTACACATCACTTTCATTCACACTCCACTGTTAACCTCGTTAATTAGTAATTCAGTTACAGTTTTATATACGGAGAACATCACTTATTTGTTGGCTGCCCTGTGGGTCTTACGCATGCCTAGAATGATTCTAGGTAGTATTTATGTTTGAGTCGAAGCTCTAGGGACTGCCAATGTCGTGTCCCATTCCTAAGTGTTTTACTTAGGTTATAACTACATACTTGTGATACTTAGTGTATTACAGGCAACGGTAATCACAGTCACACAACCCGTATATGTAGTTTTATATAAGCCGATCTATAGTCGACATAGTATTAGTCCCGTAGGACGTTCGTGCATAAATAAGTAATGCAGTAAACACACATATATTCATCACATATAGTCACACATGTTTTCAAACAAATCCGAGCCCGAGGAATTCCTCAGGACATCTCGGATCAAACTCCTTTACATACCGTACACCGTGTCTAGGTTCGCGCAGTGCAGACCACTAAAGCTTTCGAGTGCGTACGTCGGAAGGGCGATCTAGAAATGCAAGGAACGCTAAGCATCAATCCACATGACAGTATAATTCGGTATTTCCGAATAACGTTTGAAATACCAGTACTACGCCCCCGGATTTTTTTTCAATTGTTACTAGTTAAAGTACCGTTATTTTAAAAACCCCTTACTCGTCGTGTGAGTTAATATTCGGTTTACATTAAAGTATGAAACCTTACGTTATACACTTGTGGTACTTCACTCGGAATTTATTTATCATACCATAGTCATATACTAACCTTACTATTTTATGTCATTGTAAACTATAGTTTATATCTTTATTCTTGACATGTGTTTATATATGTATGCGTTTAACATGACAGTTTTAATAAACTATATTCTTGACCACATAATATTATCTTGTGTTACATTTGGTTCATGATGTTATATAGTATGATGTTTGTATGTCATTAGACTTATAACATATGGTTTTGGTAGTTTTATGTATGTACCGAGAATGGTATACACATTTGGTACAATTGAGCCCTTTATTACATAATTCTCCTTAATCCACATAACTTGTAACATGTTGTAAGTATCTAAGTTTATGACATCAGGACCTTGTAGTAAAATGTAACCCAAGGTTTGACAACATCTTGCACTAGTTACCGGTAATATATATACATATCAGATTCCATTTCTTTCACATCCCATTCTCTCTCAAAATCACCATTCCACCACATTTATCATAGATTATAAAACTCAGGACTGTATCACAACTTAACCCCCTCTGTAACTTACTTATACAGAAGGGACGTTATCGAAAATTCTGAGACAATATTAGTGTATCTCTTCTTTATTGTTCCTGTTTGGGTTATTCAGTTTATTCCTAAAACTCCCAATAATGTACCAGCCTAGTTCACTCTCCTAGAAGTATTTTGGGTTAATTATTAACTCAATTCCACCCTTTATAACCCTCTGTAACATGATTATACAGAAGGTCATGCATTTCTGAAACAACTGGAAACTGATGTATTAAGTTTGATAAGTTATTCCTCTTCTATTTTTTTCTCATTCCTTGATTTGGTTTCTTCTTCACTCTCTCCCCCACTCTGCTTAGCTACTTAGTTCACAGTGTTATTATAGTTTCATTCTCTTAGGAACCGGCTTATCCAGAGACAGGAAAAAGAAAATGCTAAGACAGAAAGGAAACTGATCTCTCTTATCTGTTTTTTTCCTTTCTGTTTGACAGTTTGGCTTACAGTTTTCTTTTCCCTTTTCTTTCCAAAATGCTTACATATTAGTTAGGTGAATTAGCAGGATTTTAAGCCCTTGAACCACTCAATGCAAACCCCTTTAGACACTCTGCAACTTAGTTATACAGAAACAAGATTTCTGAAACTGCAACCAGAAATCAGAGATTGATGTATGCTCTTATTCTCTTCTCTGTCTGTTTTTTAAACTGAGCTACACTCCCCCTAATTCTTTACCCACCGAGTAATGTTTTATTGAGGCTTTAGACTTAAGAATAAACCCAAATCAATCTTACTGATGCTACTGTAATTGTGTTTACCGAAGTCAGAACTGCAGAATAGAAAACTGCAACAGATGTACTTTCTCTTCCATTTCTTTTCCCTCTGTTTGTTTACGTTTTTGGATTCTCAATTCTTCCCAAATGGTTGACTCAGTTACTTAAGTATTCCATCTTCTAAACCCAAACAAAACCCAAGACAACTTTGTTACAGACACATAAATAACCAAACACTGACTGGAAAGAATCTGAAACAGAAGAAAAACTGAAATCTGAACTGGTGTTGTTACAGAAAACAACATTATGAAACTGGTTGATTCTCTTTCTGGTTTCTGAGAGTTCTTAATCCAAAACTGTTTAGACAGTCCTACTAACACCAAAGCATTTTAATGTACTGAAACAGAAGGAGAATTTGCAAACTGGAAGAATGCTATATTTTTTTCCCCCTTCTGTTTTCCTTTCTGTTTTACTCACGAGTTTGTTCTTCAGTTTTCTCTCAATACCAGCTCCGGTAGTTTAGGGTGTGAGAGTTTTTCTTTTAGTTCTGTAACACCCCCAAATAGCGAACAACAATCAAACGACGCGCCTAATGGTAACATGAGATGTCTACGCAGCGGTTCCTACTCTATTCGGGTGCTACAGACGCCAACCACCCACGTGGTTGACAGTCCTCATTACTAACTCCAAGTTACGGTCTGAATGACTGGAATCTAAACCTTAACCAAATCCAAGTACGAACAGGAATTACGAACCAAGTACCGAGAGTCTACAACATAAGTTCTTAATCCAACAACATAAACCGAAAGTACAACCCATACATTAAAAGCATACTACTAAAAGTCTTGCCATGTGGACTACCCCTATGGTAGTCACCCTTGCCTACTCTCCGTTATCGTCTGGCACAAGACCTGAAAAAAATTGGGTGTAAAGGACTCAGCAAACTACTGAGTATGAACGTGTGAAGCCCGCATGTTACCGGGCCACACGACTAATTGGTCGAATATTATTAAGTCATTTTACATGCTATATTAAAGCAGTAAAGCACATCACATTACATCATAATATCAAACACACTTCAAGGCAGCATAGCAATATCAACAAGCAACCAAGCACATCTTGCAAGTAGCACAACAATGTCAAACACGCAGTCCAACACAATAAGCTGCTAGTGTAGCAGCAACAGTCAGGTAATTATAGGACGTGTGCGTAGGTACATTATACCGTCGATCCTCGCTATGGGATCATTCAAGAGATTATGTATTGTTTTCTTGTTCTCTTTACACATGTTTTCCTTTCTTCTCTTGCACCGAGTCAGGGGATATAGGTTAGATCCCGAGACTTCGCTATATAGGTGCTATTCATTCCTTGTTTTTAAAGGATCACATTCGTGAATTTTTCTTATTTGCTTGGTCCCATTACACATGTTTTCCTTTATTCTCTGGCACCGAGTCAGGGGATAGATTAGATCCCGAGACTTATTATGTGGGTGCTAATCATTCCTTGTCTCTTCAAGGGTTACTTGTGAATTCTTTTATCACCGCACGCTGGAGGACGTCTCCTCCATAGCTAGTCCCCCATTCCCGGCGTCATGCGCCGAGAAAGCGGAGTCGCCTCTTGACTCCAGGATAAGCTCCCCCAAGTTGTCACTCCCCCATTCCCGGCGTCATGCGCCGGGAAAGCGGAGTCGCCTTTAGACTCCAGGATGTGCTCCACACAGAAGGGCGAAGGATCTGATGCAGATACCAACTCCCGAAAATTCCATACCGCGCGGCCCGAGATGTCGTCTTCCCGGGTTATCCTCATGTCCCACCATTTGGTACTTCTCGTTTCGTTCTCATTATAGCCTCGACACCATAGTGGGTGTCATTAGCGGTCCTCTATAGTTAGAGAGGAGTTCTCTTTGTATAGTTCTTATGTTTATCCACGTGGTTCGTCATGTCCCACCAATTGGGATTTGCCTTCATTGTCATTAATGAATAGACACCATAGTGGGTGTCATGGTACATCCTCCATAGTTAGAGAGAAGTTCCCCTATATAGCATTTTCTTTGTTTTCATAGTTCGTTGTGGTTCTCGTTTAGTTTTCCCTTTATGTAGTTTCTTTGTTTACATAGTTCGCTGTGTTTCATCTCAAAGTTCCATAACGCGAAAGGGACTAAACTACTGTGTGCGCGCAAGTAAAATGCCACAAGGATATATAACACGCATAAAAGCAAGCCACAAGAAGCAATCCAATTTTCATGCTTTTAGTCTTAGAGTCATTGTCACACAAAGCACACAGCACACAAAGCAAACAAGCCGTGTAACACGGCAACATACGAACCACACATGTCCATACCTGGTTTAGAAGCAAGTGTCATCTCACACCCGGGTTCCCGTTTGGCGTTCGTTACGACCCTAGCGTTGATTAAAAATAATGTGTCAGTTCATGATTTCATGTGACGACACCCTTCTAGTTAATCTCGTTTGTACTGGAGTTATTTTTCCTAGGAGAGTCGTTGAACGTACAATATATTCTAAACCTTAGAACTTCCCAAGTACCCATCTTAGATTATTATTTAACTCCTAGGACGTTCACATCGTCATTGTGTGAGGTAGCTAAGTACTCCCACTAGTTATTTTTCTAGGGTACTTTTAAACACTAATATGTAACAAGTTTATCTAAAGTAGATTTAACTTGCCTAGAGCATATTCCCATATTAGTTAAATAGGTTAGTAGTGTTTTAAACCTATTATCATAGTAATATAGTCTTTAGAAACCTCCTAGAATCATGTTTATACAGAAGCGTTGAATTTCCTAAATCTGCACACAATTTCCATGCATTACCTCACTTAGCTTCACCTCTAATGTGTCAAACTGATGTCTAACTCTCCCAGAATGTTTTAGCCACTTAGCTAAGTGTATTGGTAATGATTTGGGTTTGTTATTACACCAACACCACAGCTTTAATACATCAGGAAGTTGATCATACAGAGGTACAAGTTTCAGGAACTGAAACACCAAGCATGCGAACACCTCCATTCCAGCTTCACTTTTATTGCATTAAATCGATCTCTCATTTTTTTTTCCAAAGTGCTTAAACACCTAGGTATATGTATTATTACAGTTATAAGCTCATTTCCAGACCATCTCAACACTCTTACACATCTGTAATTCAATTATATAGAGAACAGAAAACCGAAGCATGTACTGATATATCTCCCAAGCATGTACTGATATATCTCCCTCTATTCCTTTTTCTTTGTTCTCAGATTTCACTTCTAGGTTCTCTCACCCATTTCCTCACGTGATTGAATGTGTTATAAAGTTTTTTTTGAATTTGGGAAACAACCCAAAACAGCCTAGACAATGTCCATGAAAACTCTATATACAGAACACTTAAGTTTCAGTAGAACTATGAACTGAAATGTCAAAACCTGCCAACTTCCCTTTCTTTCTTTCCTGTTTGTTCACCAAGCTTGACTTCCCACCTTACCCAAAGGTTAATACACTTAGTTAGGTGAATTAGCATTGGTTTGGGTTTGTTTTTATACCAGCACAACTCTTTTATCCTCTCAGGAAGGTCATTCAAACCAGACACCAGTTTCAGGAAAACTGATGCATCAAGCTGTGTAACTTTCATTTAGCCATTCTGTAAATGCATTAAATCGACCCACAGTTTTCTCCAAAGTGTTACCACACTTAGTTAAGTCTCTTATAAGGGTTTTAAGCTCATACAACACTCTTTATAATCCCTCACCACTCTCTGTAACAAAACCATACAGGAAGGAGTTTTCAGAAAACAAAACATCGAAACTGATAACTTTCTCTCCTGTTTCTATTATGTTGGGTACTAATCTGTCTTTTTGATCTGTTCCACGTTTCCATCTATGTAGCTAGGTGTTCTAACCATATTTCCAACCCAAAACAACCTAAAGTAACCCTGTTAAATCCACCTCTATATTGCATAAACTGAACAGGGGGTACTGAAGATTAAAATCACGGACTGATGCAGTCCTTTCCTTGTTGTTGTCTTTCTGTTAGTACTTAATCTGTCTTCTAGCCTGTCCTACAGTATCCACCTATTTAGTTAAGTATTCTAGCACGAATTTAACTCTCAACAACCCCCAACCAAATTATACTGAGCTGAACGAAGTGAGCAAATGAAACCTGAAGACTGGAACACCTCCTACTGATTTGCCTACTGTTTGCCCACGTTTCTGCCCTTCACTCTAGTT
Organism: Limonium bicolor; assembly: GCA_023374045.1. Classification (NCBI taxonomy): domain Eukaryota; kingdom Viridiplantae; phylum Streptophyta; class Magnoliopsida; order Caryophyllales; family Plumbaginaceae; genus Limonium; species Limonium bicolor. The sequence continues at coordinate 313,805,118 of CM041776.1, read as the reverse complement.
TCTCATTTACGCAATGCACTACTAAACTTACTAAGACATGTTAGAGGTATCTTATAATCATTGGCAACTCAGTACAACTGCTCTAAATCTTTATGTACAAGATTATACAGAACTGAAAAAAATGGAAACTGCAACTGGTGGTCTCACTTCAGTTTTACTTCCTGTTCTGTAATCTATTTTCTGTCCGATTTCATAAGCTGATGCAACTTCCCTTCTGTTTCTCTTTGATTATTATCTTACCAAAAGTGTTTCGTCAACTTAGCTGGATGTTGGGTTAATTAGAACATTCTTAGGTTACTAGTATGTCCGTTATTTTAAGGGCAAGAAGTTCAGAAACCAAAACTGAACAGAACCGATGCCTCCCTGTTTGAGCCTAGCTTGGGTTTAGTTGTTCTGACTTTTAATCCTTCCCGAAGATGGTTATGATTTACTGGAGTGTAACAGATATGTTTGGGTTCATTAACTTCTCAACACAACTCCTATAAACTTTCTGTAGCAGGGTTATACACCACTCAAGGTTCCAGGGCAACTAATAAAACTGAAATCAGGTTGTGCATTTCCCTACCTATATCACCATTCCAATGAGTCTCGGTTTCTTTAATGTTTCCCAAGCTGTCTGTATGTGGTCTATTGTGTTATTAATGTTTTAGAAATGTCTTAGGTTCCTTAACAGCCCAAACAACACTATTAACTCCCCTTAAAGTTTGTTATACAAAACCGGTATTATATGCAGAACTGCAACACCAAGCTGGGTATCATCACTTCTACTTGCTCACTGCCTGTTCTTCTAGCTGCCTCACGATTAATTCCAAAATACTTACTTACTTATTCGGTGTCTATCCTAGCCAGTTAATGACATAGGTTAATAGGTCACTTAGCATTAATTTCCCTTGAATTAGCCCCACCTGGTTTTGGTATTGTTCAGGCACGGTTTAACGCTCCATAAACTGGATGTTTAACCACCAATTTTACCGACACATCTGCCTCACAACATAAGGGAAATTTCTCGGCTCACAGTTACTTGTTACAGCCAATTTTTTTTATTTTTCTTCCCTAAGCTAGCCATTAACCTAGAGTAGTTCCATCCCCACCCGACACTAGGAAGCATTAGATTTCAACCCAAATAATCACAACTTCTTTGCTGTTACTGAAACAGTTCACAACAGGTAGCATTTTTCCTCAGTCTAGTCCCTATCATCATTGTACTGATGACACCCTAAGTTTCCACACACATTTAATCAGATTTTCAACACTTACCGATTAGTCATTATTTAGTTTTGATTAAGTAGTTCCCCAGATTACTTAGTGGCATTATTTCCCAGCTTATCTAACAGTCTAATGTTTCCAGAACACAGCACACATTTAAGCAAATAGAGACTTTCTAGCCCACGGTTAGTTGTTTACAGTAAGTTATCAATGCACATAAGTCATGAGTTTTGGGCACAACCTTAAGGATCTTCAACTGGGTTTCCTTGCTGTTTTTCCCTCGGTCCTCCTTGGACAATTTTCGGTCCTAGTTATGCAGGGATCAGGGGTTAGTTTTCTGTGAGGAAGTGTGCATGTATACGTATGTATATATATATTTTTTTTCAGACCGAATAGATGGTTAGTACTCGGACGACCCCAGTTGGATTTACCTTGGTTTAGGGATTAACTCCTCTCTGGTTATCCTCTCAGTTGGGCTGCGATTTGACTCAGAGCCCTTGGCTTAACAATCGGCCATGCACAAAGAAAAAAAATTGTGAGTTCGTTGTAGTTTCAAAACAGAAAGGGTTAGTTGCTCATATGTTACTGAAAGGGGGAGTACATTATCAGAGCATGCACAAGTGACTAGGAGGATTACCTCGGTTAATTTTTTTTCAAATGTAAGCTGAGTAGGTTGCTGCTCTAGGACTTACAGCGCACCTTCAGTTTCTGGAAAGTCAAGTAGATAGGAAAAGAAATCAGCAGTCCACTCTCGGACAAAGTAGAGCCAAGAGCATCGGGAGTAAAACACAGCAAGGAGTATCTTACCTTGCGCTAGAATACAAGCAGGTATTTGGATGGATTCTCTCGTTCCAGAACTTCCCGAGATTTCACCAGAGCAGTTGCATGCAAGATGCTTGCGCGGGACATGCAGGAGATTTGAGGAATTGAATCAGGTTTTCGGACAAAACTGAGCAGACGAATGAAGAACAAAAACAGAGGGGAAAAATGAACAAACAGAAACGTTTACCTTGCGCTAGCATCTCAAGAGGAAGGGCGTGGGTTCCTTGAAACTCCTCGCACACATCACAGGGGTATTTCCAGAAGGTTGCATGCACGAAAGATTGAGAGGAAAAGGATCAAAAGCTGGAGCATTTCAGACAGAAAAACGATGGGAGGAGGAGAAAATGTAACCACTGATTTACCTTGCTAAATCAAGCCACTTTGCTCCATATTGTTCAGAGGTCGGAACGTTTATTTCTGGACATGCATGAGGAGGAATGGAGGACTTCACTTTTCAGATAACAAGTACGGAATTGACGGGCAACAAAGGGGCATCTTCAACCAGGAACGCATGAGCGTTCGCAGAGCAACCATGGGGAAGGGAAGTCTTCCCGTGCTACGGTAGTTGAGGGAAGAAAATCCAGATCTGCACTTGCACTCATTGGGAAGCAACTGGGAAAGATGACGGACTGCGTGTGGTTAAAAGACGGGGCTCACACCCAAGAGAGGAAGGGAACACGGGTTTGGAAAATAGGGAAAGCAATTGCATGGGGAGGATGGGAAAAGCTACAGAGTGGGTAATGAATTTTGGGTTAGTGGAGTTACAGAATAAGGTCATCCGGACATAATAGGAATGGTTGGAGTATGCCTTGGTTGTTATCTTTTAATGGAACTAAATAGTTCATTAATATATTGGCTATATCATGGCATATAAATCGGTGAGTATAAATATTTGTGTTATAATATTATTTGCACAAGTTTGTACCCGATGTAGTTCGTATATTATACCCACGTAGGATATGTTATTTAGTACCATCGTATTGTCGACGAGTACCCGATTTATTTTAGTCGCATAAAGCGTCATGCTTGTGTCGTGTACCAAGTGTCTCAATCTGGAATAATTTACATTCGCTCGGTTGTACGGGTCAATGTCAATACCGACGGCACAACTACTAACTTTACAATTTGACCCGCTATTACGTTCATGGATCTACATGTGTCCCTTAGTATCATAGGTTATAAATTATGATATGATTATATTAATATGCCCAGTTTATTTAACCACTCCCCGTACATTTGTGGTTTTATGTGTTCCAGTTGTTAGGGGTGTTTCAACCTACCCCCCTTAAAGAGACTTCGTCCCGAAGTCTTGTCTAGTTAATTTATGTTTGTATTCTTGTCACTCACGGGGATCAAGTCCTGAATTTGTTCTCACTAACAAAGGACAGTTCTATTTTACCAGTTGTGCTTATACGCACCACGCCACCTCTGTGGCTTCACCCAGTACTCAATGATATTCCAATGTACCAGTAATATTCATATACTGTACTCATATGTAATCAAGAAAACAAGCCATTCATACATAACCACAATGCATCCAAAACAATTCGTACCCCGTTCGCACAGCCACAACAACCAAAACCACACATAACGCGCAACAACACAGCAAAAATGCAACGCGCCTACCCCCCTTAAAAATGGATTACGCCCACGTAATCCCCACTGTATTATAATCCCATCAAAGGTCTTAACTATGTTAATGGCTTTGTCATGTGTATCAAAAGACTTTTATCGGTATACATACCGATCTACTAGCGGATTCAGGTTTAGCCTTTCTGGGTCTAAGGTATTGACAGATAAGTCACTTGTTATTTAACTGGAAGATGTGAGGTACGGTCCACCAGCTTCTGCTGTGCGACTCTGATTACCCTCGAGCTTGTAACTTGTCTATTCCTTTCCTTTGGAGGTCAGATATTCGTTCTTTTAATTTCGCTTTTAAGCGTCCGAGTTATTCTTTCTAGCTGTCCTTTAGGTTTATATTCATATATGCTCTGTTGTAACAGTTTAGTGTTTAGTGTTTTTCATTGTTACAAACATGTCGTTGTTTCGACGATGTGTTTAATTTATATTACTGTTCATGATTATCTGTTGCTAGCTAGTTTATCCTCCAAGCGTTATCACTTATTTTGTACCTTAGTGTGTACAGCGATTTAGATTTTTCTTCATCTTCAAGTAATCTTTATTGTACCAAGCAACAGCTGCTTGCTGACTAGCTCGACTTCTTCACAAGGTTTCGAGTTATTATTATGTTCCACCAGGAACTAAAGTAATTTACTACTACCGGTTACATATTGCATTTGATCGTGGTGGTACTTTTATGTATTATCTAGTTAGGTGATTGGTAATATTGCACCATTTCAATCCTCACATATCTGTATACTCCTGTGTTTATCCCCGAATTTTCGAGCCATGTATTTTATGTGGTTTCATCATCCAGTATCAATACCGCTTCTTTCGCATTTTTACTTATCCAATTTATAAACTTTCGCCTATGTGTAGCTTATGTGTCGACTGGTAGGAGGTTTTGGGAATCATCCAACACTGACGTGATCAGCGTAAATGTTGGGCTATCCCTTCACCCCAATTTGTGCGTAGTGTCGCTTGACCTGGCCAGGGTCGAGCTCAACCTTGCACGTCCGGTTTATACGACTAGTCAATTAAACCCATTTAAGTTCTTATCCCACTTGTTCCTAGTCATCTAGTAATCAATTCATGGGTTAGTATTAAAATCTAGCCTTTATATTAATTCTTTGAATTCTCCAACTATATATACGTCTAAATGTGAACATATATTTATTCGCTCTTTTTGTATGTAATACATATGCTTATGTGTGATATATACCCATATATGGTTATTCCTTTGAATTTCTAAGTTCTTTTCATAAACTGTATATATAAGATTCTCGTACCGTATGTACATATACATATTCCTTCTTTAATACATGTAGTTTCATAAATTTTTGTGTTAGTCAGTGGGATATACGCTTGTATACTCCCATGTTCTCACATTGTTACTATTTCCTCGACGCTTATAAATTTTCTTAGCCCATCAATTGATTTCCAAATTTTTAATACCCATTTGTTCATAAATATTTGGTTTCCTCCTGATATTTCCGTCCTCATAAACATTTGTCTGGTTTTTCTTGTTGGCTTGTTTAGGCTCATTTCTATCCGACTTACACGTTATTCCATTTTCCAAATTACTCTTTTCTGGCATGTATGTATGTACATTAGTATGGATGGTTTGGTGAAATCCCGTTTGGGATTATTTTGCGATAATGGCATTATTCATTGCCCCCCTTTTTTTTAAAAAACTTTGGGGTGGATTTTGGGAAATTTAGGTATTTGAACCCCATTTACTCCTTGGGTTTTATTGTTGTTTCCACTGTATATCTTGTTGTATTTCATATTAGTTATTGGAACTAGAGTCTTAAGTTCATGTTTCACTGTATTCGTTAGTGAGACTCCATATCATATCCTTCATAACCATAGTTAATGATACACGTGATTTAGAGGGTTCTATCGACTGCTAAGCATGTCGACCTAGGTTGCCGCTAAAATTGGTCCTTATACTAGTATTATCCTCTTGGCAACGTCTACTGCACAATATAGTCTTTTCTTCACGGGTTGATTGTATGACATTAAGTAGATGCCAGATCGGTTTTCCCGAGTATGAGGAGGCTTTCTTCCTCTCCGGCGATCTTTCTCTGGGTTTAAGGAATATTAGGGACGTGGAGGTTGGGTGTGAATGTCTGTTAGGCATCCGGTAGTCATTCGGGAAGAATTCTAACTAACGTGCCTCACGTACTACCCCAACCCTTAATTCATTGTCAGAATTCCTAAACTCGGTATTTTCCTGTTCCAGTCATCAGAGCGCAACTACGCTCTGATACCACTTTCTGTAACACCCCCAAATAGCGAACAACAATCAAACGACGCGCCTAATGGTAACATGAGATGTCTACGCAGCGGTTCCTACTCTATTCGGGTGCTACAGACGCCAACCACCCACGTGGTTGACAGTCCTCATTACTAACTCCAAGTTACGGTCTGAATGACTGGAATCTAAACCTTAACCAAATCCAAGTACGAACAGGAATTACGAACCAAGTACCGAGAGTCTACAACATAAGTTCTTAATCCAACAACATAAACCGAAAGTACAACCCATACATTAAAAGCATACTACTAAAAGTCTTGCCATGTGGACTACCCCTATGGTAGTCACCCTTGCCTACTCTCCGTTATCGTCTGGCACAAGACCTGAAAAAAATTGGGTGTAAAGGACTCAGCAAACTACGCTGAGTATGAACGTGTGAAGCCCGCATGTTACCGGGCCACACGACTAATTGGTCGAATATTATTAAGTCATTTTACATGCTATATTAAAGCAGTAAAGCACATCACATTACATCATAATATCAAACACACTTCAAGGCAGCATAGCAATATCAACAAGCAACCAAGCACATCTTGCAAGTAGCACAACAATGTCAAACACGCAGTCCAACACAATAAGCTGCTAGTGTAGCAGCAACAGTCAGGTAATTATAGGACGTGTGCGTAGGTACATTATACCGTCGATCCTCGCTATGGGATCATTCAAGAGATTATGTATTGTTTTCTTGTTCTCTTTACACATGTTTTCCTTTCTTCTCTTGCACCGAGTCAGGGGATATAGGTTAGATCCCGAGACTTCGCTATATAGGTGCTATTCATTCCTTGTTTCTTAAAGGATCACATTCGTGAATTTTTCTTATTTGCTTGGTCCCATTACACATGTTTTCCTTTATTCTCTGGCACCGAGTCAGGGGATAGATTAGATCCCGAGACTTATTATGTGGGTGCTAATCATTCCTTGTCTCTTCAAGGGTTACTTGTGAATTCTTTTATCACCGCACGCTGGAGGACGTCTCCTCCATAGCTAGTCCCCCATTCCCGGCGTCATGCGCCGAGAAAGCGGAGTCGCCTCTTGACTCCAGGATAAGCTCCCCCACTTTGTCACTCCCCCATTCCCGGCGTCATGCGCCGGGAAAGCGGAGTCGCCTCTAGACTCCAGGATGTGCTCCACACAGAAGGGCGAAGGATCTGATGCAGATACCAACTCCCGAAATTCCATACCGCGCGGCCCGAGATGTCGTCTTCCCGGGTTATCCTCATGTCCCACCATTTGGTACTTCTCGTTTCGTTCTCATTATAGCCTCGACACCATAGTGGGTGTCATTAGCGGTCCTCTATAGTTAGAGAGGAGTTCTCTTTGTATAGTTCTTATGTTTGTCCATGTGGTTCGTCATGTCCCACCAATTGGGATTTGCCTTCATTATCATTAATGAATAGACACCATAGTGGGTGTCATGGTACATCCTCATCGTTAGAGAGGAGTTCCCCTATATAGCATTTTCTTTGTTTTCATAGTTCGTTGTGGTCTCGTTTGGTTTTCCCTTTATGTAGTTCTTTGTTTACATAGTTCGCTGTGTTTCATCTCAGGGTTCCATAACGCGAAAGGGACTAAACTACTGTGTGCGCGCAAGCAAAATGCCACAAGGATATATATAACACGCATAAAAGCAAGCCACAAGAAGCAATCCAATTTTCATGCTTTTAGTCTTAGAGTCATTGTCACACAAAGCACACAGCACACAAAGCAAACAAGCCGTGTAACACGGCAACATACGAACCACACATGTCCATACCTGGTTTAGAAGCAAGTGTCATCTCACACCCGGGTTCCCGTTTGGCGTTCGTTACGACCCTAGCGTTGATTAAAAATAATGTGTCAGTTCATGATTTCATGTGACGACACCCTTCTAGTTAATCTCGTTTGTACTGGAGTTATTTTTCCTAGGAGAGTCGTTGAACGTACAATATATTCTAAACCTTAGAACTTCCCAAGTACCCATCTTAGATTATTATTTAACTCCTAGGACGTTCACATCGTCATTGTGTGAGGTAGCTAAGTACTCCCACTAGTTATTTTTCTAGGGTACTTTAAACACTAATATGTAACAAGTTTATCTAAAGTAGATTTAACTTGCCTAGAGCATATTCCCATATTAGTTAAATAGGTTAGTAGTGTTTTAAACCTATTATCATAGTAATATAGTCTTTAGAAACCTCCTAGAATCATGTTTATACAGAAGCGTTGAATTTCCTAAATCTGCACACAATTTCCATGCATTACCTCACTTAGCTTCACCTCTAATGTGTCAAACTGATGTCTAACTCTCCAGAATGTTTAGCCACTTAGCTAAGTGTATTGGTAATGATTTGGGTTTGTTATTACACCAACACCACAGCTTTAATACATCAGGAAGTTGATCATACAGAGGTACAAGTTTCAGGAACTGAAACACCAAGCATGCGAACACCTCCATTCCAGCTTCACTTTTATTGCATTAAATCGATCTCTCATTTTTTTTTCCAAAGTGCTTAAACACCTAGGTATATGTATTATTACAGTTATAAGCTCATTTCCAGACCATCTCAACACTCTTACACATCTGTAATTCAATTATATAGAGAACAGAAAACCGAAGCATGTACTGATATATCTCCCAAGCATGTACTGATATATCTCCTCTATTCCTTTTTCTTTGTTCTCAGATTTCACTTCTAGGTTCTCTCACCCATTTCCTCACGTGATTGAATGTGTTATAAAGTTTTTTTTGAATTTGGGAAACAACCCAAAACAGCCTAGACAATGTCCATGAAAACTCTATATACAGAACACTTAAGTTTCAGTAGAACTATGAACTGAAATGTCAAAACCTGCCAACTTCCCTTTCTTTCTTTCCTGTTTGTTCACCAAGCTTGACTTCCCACCTTACCCAAAGGTTAATACACTTAGTTAGGTGAATTAGCATTGGTTTGGGTTTGTTTTTATACCAGCACAACTCTTTTATCCTCTCAGGAAGGTCATTCAAACCAGACACCAGTTTTCAGGAAAACTGATGCATCAAGCTGTGTAACTTTCATTTAGCCATTCTGTAAATGCATTAAATCGACCCACAGTTTTCTCCAAAGTGTTACCACACTTAGTTAAGTCTCTTATAAGGGTTTTAAGCTCATACAACACTCTTTATAATCCCTCACCACTCTCTGTAACAAAACCATACAGGAAGGAGTTTTCAGAAAACAAAACATCGAAACTGATAACTTTCTCTCCTGTTTCTATTATGTTGGGTACTAATCTGTCTTTTTGATCTGTTCCACGTTTCCATCTATGTAGCTAGGTGTTCTAACCATATTTCCAACCCAAAACAACCTAAAGTAACCCTGTTAAATCCACCTCTATATTGCATAAACTGAACAGGGGGTACTGAAGATTAAATCACGGACTGATGCAGTCCTTTCCTTGTTGTTGTCTTTCTGTTAGTACTTAATCTGTCTTCTAGCCTGTCCTACAGTATCCACCTATTTAGTTAAGTATTCTAGCACGAATTTAACTCTCAACAACCCCCAACCAAATTATACTGAGCTGAACGAAGTGAGCAAATGAAACCTGAAGACTGGAACACCTCCTACTGATTTGCCTACTGTTTGCCCACGTTTCTGCCCTTCACTCTAGTTTCTCATTTACGCAATGCACTACTAAACTTACTAAGACATGTTAGAGGTATCTTATAATCATTGGCAACTCAGTACAACTGCTCTAAATCTTTATGTACAAGATTATACAGAACTGAAAAAAATGGAAACTGCAACTGGTGGTCTCACTTCAGTTTTACTTCCTGTTCTGTAATCTATTTTCTGTCCGATTTCATAAGCTGATGCAACTTCCCTTCTGTTTCTCTTTGATTATTATCTTACCAAAAGTGTTTCGTCAACTTAGCTGGATGTTGGGTTAATTAGAACATTCTTAGGTTACTAGTATGTCCGTTATTTTAAGGGCAAGAAGTTCAGAAACCAAAACTGAACAGAACCGATGCCTCCCTGTTTGAGCCTAGCTTGGGTTTAGTTGTTCTGACTTTTAATCCTTCCCGAAGATGGTTATGATTTACTGGAGTGTAACAGATATGTTTGGGTTCATTAACTTCTCAACACAACTCCTATAAACTTTCTGTAGCAGGGTTATACACCACTCAAGGTTCCAGGGCAACTAATAAAACTGAAATCAGGTTGTGCATTTCCCTACCTATATCACCATTCCAATGAGTCTCGGTTTCTTTAATGTTTCCCAAGCTGTCTGTATGTGGTCTATTGTGTTATTAATGTTTTAGAAATGTCTTAGGTTCCTTAACAGCCCAAACAACACTATTAACTCCCCTTAAAGTTTGTTATACAAAACCGGTATTATATGCAGAACTGCAACACCAAGCTGGGTATCATCACTTCTACTTGCTCACTGCCTGTTCTTCTAGCTGCCTCACGATTAATTCCAAAATACTTACTTACTTATTCGGTGTCTATCCTAGCCAGTTAATGACATAGGTTAATAGGTCACTTAGCATTAATTTCCCTTGAATTAGCCCCACCTGGTTTTGGTATTGTTCAGGCACGGTTTAACGCTCCATAAACTGGATGTTTAACCACCAATTTTACCGACACATCTGCCTCACAACATAAGGGAAATTTCTCGGCTCACAGTTACTTGTTACAGCCAATTTTTTTATTTTTCTTCCCTAAGCTAGCCATTAACCTAGAGTAGTTCCATCCCCACCCGACACTAGGAAGCATTAGATTTCAACCCAAATAATCACAACTTCTTTGCTGTTACTGAAACAGTTCACAACAGGTAGCATTTTTCCTCAGTCTAGTCCCTATCATCATTGTACTGATGACACCCTAAGTTTCCACACACATTTAATCAGATTTTCAACACTTACCGATTAGTCATTATTTAGTTTTGATTAAGTAGTTCCCCAGATTACTTAGTGGCATTATTTCCCAGCTTATCTAACAGTCTAATGTTTCCAGAACACAGCACACATTTAAGCAAATAGAGACTTTCTAGCCCACGGTTAGTTGTTTACAGTAAGTTATCAATGCACATAAGTCATGAGTTTTGGGCACAACCTTAAGGATCTTCAACTGGGTTTCCTTGCTGTTTTTCCCTCGGTCCTCCTTGGACAATTTTCGGTCCTAGTTATGCAGGGATCAGGGGTTAGTTTTCTGTGAGGAAGTGTGCATGTATACGTATGTATATATATATTTTTTTTCAGACCGAATAGATGGTTAGTACTCGGACGACCCCAGTTGGATTTACCTTGGTTTAGGGATTAACTCCTCTCTGGTTATCCTCTCAGTTGGGCTGCGATTTGACTCAGAGCCCTTGGCTTAACAATCGGCCATGCACAAAGAAAAAAAAATTGTGAGTTCGTTGTAGTTTCAAAACAGAAAGGGTTAGTTGCTCATATGTTACTGAAAGGGGGAGTACATTATCAGAGCATGCACAAGTGACTAGGAGGATTACCTCGGTTAATTTTTTTTCAAATGTAAGCTGAGTAGGTTGCTGCTCTAGGACTTACAGCGCACCTTCAGTTTCTGGAAAGTCAAGTAGATAGGAAAAGAAATCAGCAGTCCACTCTCGGACAAAGTAGAGCCAAGAGCATCGGGAGTAAAACACAGCAAGGAGTATCTTACCTTGCGCTAGAATACAAGCAGGTATTTGGATGGATTCTCTCGTTCCAGAACTTCCCGAGATTTCACCAGAGCAGTTGCATGCAAGATGCTTGCGCGGGACATGCAGGAGATTTGAGGAATTGAATCAGGTTTTCGGACAAAACTGAGCAGACGAATGAAGAACAAAAACAGAGGGGAAAAATGAACAAACAGAAACGTTTACCTTGCGCTAGCATCTCAAGAGGAAGGGCGTGGGTTCCTTGAAACTCCTCGCACACATCACAGGGGTATTTCCAGAAGGTTGCATGCACGAAAGATTGAGAGGAAAAGGATCAAAAGCTGGAGCATTTCAGACAGAAAAACGATGGGAGGAGGAGAAAATGTAACCACTGATTTACCTTGCTAAATCAAGCCACTTTGCTCCATATTGTTCAGAGGTCGGAACGTTTATTTCTGGACATGCATGAGGAGGAATGGAGGACTTCACTTTTCAGATAACAAGTACGGAATTGACGGGCAACAAAGGGGCATCTTCAACCAGGAACGCATGAGCGTTCGCAGAGCAACCATGGGGAAGGGAAGTCTTCCCGTGCTACGGTAGTTGAGGGAAGAAAATCCAGATCTGCACTTGCACTCATTGGGAAGCAACTGGGAAAGATGACGGACTGCGTGTGGTTAAAAGACGGGGCTCACACCCAAGAGAGGAAGGGAACACGGGTTTGGAAAATAGGGAAAGCAATCGAAGCGGCTCTCGTGACTTCGCTGGTTATCGAAGTCACCGTGCCTTCGCTATTTTTAGCCTTTGGATCAACTTTTTCCTTAATCTAATGGTCTGTATCTAACATGGAATATCTAGGGGTATATGTGTAAAGTGCTCAATCTGTCAGGGGTATCCAGGGATAGATTCGTAAACTTACGAAATAACTCTTTTTATTTCCCTCAATTTCTTAATATACGTTCATTCTCCCCAAATGAGAACAATACTGATTCTCTCTCTCCTAAAGTTTTCCGTAGTGTCGAAACAAATTTGCACATACCTCTTCGCCTCTCAATCTCTAATCTCCCTTACACCAACTGCTCGGATGAATCTCCATAACCACTGCATATCTCCCTCTATAAGATAAGATAGACAGCACAAGGAAACAGAGAGAAAGAAAACAAGAAGGGAAAAAACCTTAACATAAGGGTTAGGCGGCGGTCTTCAAGGCAGCCGCTTTTGATTTAGCTAGTATAATTTTCAACTCAACAAATTCAAGGTAAGCAAAAACATTTCTTTCAATTCTGATTTGGGTCTGTTTATCCAATTTTGAGAAGCTACGTCCTCGTATCAACTTAAGGGGGCCACCAGTGCCGGACGTGAATAAACCACAGCAGCGAACAACTTTGATCGTTGTATCCCTGGTTTGAAGATTTTGTCGCTTTGCTTTGAAAGATCTTTCATCTATTTTTCAGCAAAGAGGAATAGAGATAAAAGATGAACACTCTCGGTGGTCTGAAGAACTCACTGGAGGCAGCAGTGGTGGAAGGGGTGGGGTTACAGAGGCAACCGTGATAACTGCTATTGATCCTCTTGTCATGGAATAACACAAGAGAAAGAGTAATTCTCTAGTATTCTTTTGCGTCATTTCTTCGCGAACTGTCACTAACTAGTTGTTTATTTGTCCTGACTATCTCCTATTGGTTGGATGTTTAATTGCACAGCTGTTGTTAGTGAAAACATGATAATTACTATTGAAATGTGTTGATCAGAGATGCATCTATGGCCGAAGAGAAGATAAGAAGGTCGTTTAAGGGAGAATACTTGAAAATGGAACGGAATATACAACTAATGAACAGCGAGAAGAGGAAGTCACCGCTCTCGCAGCAACGACGATGCCGAGGAACAATTACCTTCTTCTCTGCTGTCAAGATGTGTTGTTATTGGTATTATTCTGCTCTTGCTTCGAAGGTAATTTTACCCCAAAACCCACTGCCTTTTGATACGGTTTTGATATATTGTTGGCCGGTTTCATGACATCTTTTCATACTTAAAGTTTCTGGTTGATAGACTTGCTGCTTTTGGTATGATGAATTGTGCATCAACTTTCATATGGATGGGAATCAAATTAATAGAACAAAGTGAGTTACATGGATCATCAGTGATTTCTATGAAGTGTAATTCATGAACTGGTGTAATTCATCAGAATTTGATGTGATGAATTCCCCGTCTCTAAATACTAAGCCACAGCAAAGGTTTTCCTTCTTTTTATAGAATTGTCTGTCTGGATAGCTAGGCATATTTGAAACTTATATGAATTGTCTATCTGTCGTTTGATTAAACGAATTTCAACCAGACTTGAAATTGTATGCAACCAATTTCTTAATTTATGGCAAATAGCTGATGTTGCTAGGCATGACGACATATGAATCATCCATTACTATGTTGAACAAACATATCCGAGAACATCTTCACGCTTTGCTTATAATCTTTTTTTTTTGTATTTGTAAATTAAAGGCACTAATAACAACTGCAAACAAGATTTCAGATCATAGGATAAATGCAAATTCAACTTAAAGTTAAAGGGCTTGTTTTTGAAGATAGTCATGTACCTACCTACCTGTTATATTTGTATTTAAAGAATCTATGTGGAGTATTTCCTGCTTGCTTGCCAGAATAATTAACAAGAGACTTTCTTACAATATGGAGCTCAGAAAGGGATCATGAAGTTTAGTAATCAAGAGAAAAAATCCATCTTTTCCTTAAAACAGTGCTGTAAGAAATTTGTTATATTTAATTCAAGGCTTGTTGTTGTTCGTTCTGAGCTCTGCAAGTGCTTAGCCATCATTTTCAGGGTAGCCATCATCTTTTTGTACTTGTTTTTTTATATTTTATGTCATTCGTTGAACAAGTATTCTTATGTAACTAGTTCTTCTTCGAGGAGAGTTCAAACCGATCTTGGTGTAAACCCTCGTTAAATTTTATATTGATTTAGGGAATGCTGAAAAGGGTTTATGGTATTTTCTTAACTATATATCCTTGTAGGAATGAAGTTTATCTTCCACTCCACTACTCACCTTGAATTTGTTTTTGTTTTTGGTTGTGATTCTCTCTGAATTCTTAGCATCTTCACAATTCTGAAAGTAGTAGAGGACTGTGTAAATATGGCATCAATATTAACAACATCAACTGATTGATTGATTGATGTGTCTACCGACACATGTTTTTGGTTGTGAAAGTATGTTTTAGTTAAAGTAAAGGCATGTTTAATCATAGGCTAGCATGTTTTAACAACGTGTCCAACTTTCGGTTTGTCTTTTTTTGTTTCATCTATGGCCCGGTCAGATAATGGATGCGAATGCGCTTCCTGTGATAGCTTGCCTTCACCAAGATCCGAAGTACCCATTCAGCTCCTTGCTAGAGATGATGCAATCGTATGAGTTCTTACATGTATTTGTTCTTCGTCCGTTCAGAGTTTTCCTCCTCTGCCGTATATTTACATTGTCTTATATCTATTATTTGATGTTGATTAGTAATGACATAGATTTGACAGACAAAATTTTGAGGTCAGTTGGGCTGTTTTTAACTATAAAGTGTTTCATATTGTGGAGGTGCCTGTACATGAATATCATGGACATTCTGGTGACATCTTGGATTTAAATTGGTCAATTTCTAATGTGAGTACACATATTTATTTTGTCTTCTTTGAATCTTGATAACTGATTTAATGTTACAGATTTTAATTGATTTGATTCTAGTTAGCTTATCCCAATTTATTATCATGTTAATTTGCAGTGTCTCCTTTCTTCATCAGTAGACAACACTGTCCGTCTTTGGGAAGTTGGATCCAGTGATTGTGTGAATGTATTCCAACACCCTGATTTTGGTAAGTTTATGATCTAGAATGATTATTTATTACACTTATGTAATGAAACATAACTTGGTTAGACCATTTAAGTTGTGTTTCACTTCAATATTATGTATGTATGTATGTATGTCCTTACAATTTTCAGGAATTGTGTCGCGTCTGATGTTTGTCCATGTCTTTTTTATTTCAGTAACCTGTGTCCAGTTCAATCCTGTTGACAATGGTCACTTTGTCAGTGGGTCAGTAGATGGAAAGATTCGAGTATGGGGAATATCAGAAGGGAGAGTTAAAGACTGAGATCAGATTCGGGATTCAGTAACAACCATATCTTACCAGCCTGATGGTCAAGGACTGGCAGTTGGATCCTTGAATGGTGTTTGCCGGTTTTATGAATCGTCGTCAATTGGTTCTATCCAGCTTATCTCTCAGATTCAAGTTGGTGCCAACAAGAGGTCATCAGGAAACAGGATTACTGGGATACAGGTGAATAATAATATTTTCTGATAGTTTTTGTTTTTCTCCTGCTGACTTGCTGAATGTGAGAGTGATGATAAAAACTAGCATTTTTATTAACTTTGATCCCCTTTTTTTCTCTGCAGTTTCTACCAGAGGACTCTCAAAAGCTCATGGTTACTTGTGAAGATTCTAAGATTCGTGTAATGGACAAGATGAACATTATCCATAAGTACCGGGGTAAGTTGTTTCATCCTTTCCAATCCATCATCAGCGTTTATTTATATGCAAAACTAATCGCCTGATGGTACATCAATCAATGTCGGTGCACTTGATTGATTTACTTGTATCTCATGCGCATGGTTGTAATATGAATCTTATATATGTTACAGGTTTTTCGGAATGTGCTTGTCTGTTGGATTGAATTAGTACTGTAAAGATGATGTGTTTAATTGTAGCGGTCCTGTTGGTGACATATATTTTTTGAATAGAAATCTGACAAGTCTAACCACAGTGTGCTGAAGGAGTCGGTTCTCATGAAGTTATTAGGTGCTTACAAATTTGTTGGCCAATATGTTAAATGTTTCATTGTCGTGATGTTCTCTTTTTTTTCTGGGGATATTGTGAATTTTCTTGTTTTATCTCTTGCCTTGCGGCGTGTATCTTAGTTCATATTTTCAAACTTTTTTTACCTATTGTTTCAGTGCTCATCCACGATACTACAATTCCTGGTGCAGATGCGGTTGAATTATTGGCAGCTGAATCATCAAGTGATTCTCCAAGAGTTGAGGAGTTGCTGTCTATGGACATTGACACTCACAAATGCTGGTGTTTGTGAGATAGACAACGGGTGGTGAGCTTTGTGATGCTGCTGGTGTATAGTTTTAACTCTCGGAAATGGTGACCTGTACAACAGAGGGAGTGGCTCCTTAGATTTATAGAGGCCCTTCACTTTTTACATTTGACATTTAGTTTGTTTGTTTTGACAATTAGAATAATACACACTATCAATATTTGATCTATTGGAATGAATATACAGCACGGCATCTAGCATACGGCTCAAGATTTTTATGACATTTAGTTTGTTTGTTTTATGACGATGATAGTAGCATACGGCCCTTCACTCTTAACACTTGTGTCATGATTTTCAGAAGAGTGATCTGAAGCTTGAGTAGCTTCTTTACTTGTATTATAATTTTGGGTTTAACTGATTTATACTATATGTTTACCACCATTTTGTCATGAAAATCTACGATGTGGTCAATCCAAAGTGTGATCTAGTCACCTTGCACACATCAGGTCTGATTTTTGGTCAACATATAGAATTTTATCTGTCCGTCCTGTGATGCAATTAGTTGAATCCTCTCCGATCAAGCTTTTTTACTCCTCTCGATACCTGATTTACAGGTGAGTTTTATTCTCATCTTGTCATAAAAATCTACCATGTGGTCATAAAAAAGTATGATCCAGTCACGGAATTTGTAGGCATCGGGTCCTTTTTTTAGACAACATATATAATAGTATACCCTACAGGGCTACCTGACCGCACACCATTGAGCTACCTCCTGTGATACAGCTACCTGAATCCTCCCAGGCCAAACTTTTTTTACCAGACTATCTCGATACTTCACTTATAGGCGAGTTTTACCACAATCTTGTCATAAAAATCTACCATGCGGTCATAAAAAAGTATGATCCAGTCACGAAATATGTAGACATCAGGTAATTCTTTTGGCCATCATATACAATAGTATACCCCTGCAGGGCTACCCGATTGCGCAACATTGAGCTACCTGCCCGTCCTGTGATGCATCTACTTGAATCCTCTCCGACCAAGCTTTTTGACCAGACCATCTCAAAACCCGACTTACAGGCAAGTTTTACCACCATCTTGTCATAAAAATCTACCATGTGGTCATAAAAAAGTATGATCCAGTCACAGACCTGATGGTCTGATCATACTTTTATGACTTTCTCCATAGTTTCTGACCTCATGATAGATTTTTATGACAAGATGGTGGTAAAACTCGCTTGTAAGTCAGGTATCAAGATGGTCTGGTCAAAAAACTTGGCCGGAGAGGATTCAAGTAGCTGCATCACAGGACGGACAGGTAGCTCAATGTTGTGCGGTGTGGTAGCCCAGCAGGGGTATAGAAATATATACATGCGTTGTATTTTGTTCAAACTCCTCAAGACTACCTGCCACACAACAATGATTTACGTGCACGGCCAGAAATATATTTATTTGCGGTGCATTTTGTTAAAGAAAAGTTTACTTAGTGTTTTCTTTATTTTATTTGTCAACAAAAAGTATATATCTAATATTTAAACTATCTTTAACACCTAAATTTATCTAACTTATATTTTTTATTAACATATTTTTCCAATAACATTTACTAGTTTTTAAATATTTAGTAAATATCTTTATTTTTAATTTAGTCGTTTAGATCGAGTTAACTTTCTTTTATGCTATTTTTTATATAAAAAATAACAAACTAATTTTTTATGCTTTTTCCTTACCCTCCTCACCTCTTGCGCCAAAAGATAATCTTTTATTTAGAACAATATGTTTTATCCAAAGTTTGTTTAACTAGCAATTTGCCTGAAAAAAGAAAAGTATCAAAAGACAATAAAGCGGCCTAGAAAAAAAAATATGCCTTAGCATCTATATTCTACAATACCTTGGATGTCAAAAGCCTGGACATAAAGAGTGGCTAGACCATCTAGGTCAAGTTTAATTGAATGGTTAGAGATCTTAGTTCTAAAAATCATCAGTGAAAACTTTACATCATACTACCATCCCAGTCCAAACATCTAAAGCAAAAAACAACAGTCCCCTTTCGTCTAGTATAAGGGGCAATTGATCTCAGCCAAGCACTGGTGGAACATTGATTAGTCACATTGCACTCAGGTACCACTGATAGAATATCATGATGATCACATGACCTGAAAGCAGAGATGAGCAGTAATGAGAATACAAGCCCGCATGAAGGGTACAGGTTTCAGGTTGCAAAAATAAAATCATTATAAGATCTTTTATCACTGTTCCTATCAGATATAACAACAAACAACGATACTAAATGTTTTCTGGTGAACCTCCATTCTAACTGATAAAAAAAGATACAACAAAATATATTTTATAGGGGGATTTGATCTTTGAAACACGAACCCTTTTTTGTAGGACATATCAAGGTGAATCAAAATACAGATATGGACTGGATTGAGTCTAATGGCTCTCAAAAGTAATTTGCAATCCCAACTCTATTAATATTATCAATTAATTGTATAAAACTGAAAAGTGAATGCTTTAAGTCCCTTTCTCCATAGTTTCTTATAGTTTATGCACTCCTTTTATTCTTTCTGAAGACTGACTGCTCACCTGGCAGTGGTATCTGAAGACAAACATCAGATAATGGAAGCCTTGACATTTCACTGAAACATGGTATATCATTAGCCAATATAGATCATTATATGTATATCGCAAGTACTGGAATGCCAATTAAAAACCAAAGAATGACAATATAAACGCGTTAAGTGATTATTAAACATTTATTAATAGAAACAAAATATCCATAGAACACAAAAGCTACACTAGAGGTAATCAGAATTATAGTTCAAGAAAATCAATGTTTTACTTTAGCTGAACAAAAAACAATTCTGCAGGGCTATGTTCCTGATTGTACACTCGAGAAGGAATCTTGTTAGCAGAAGCATTTGATGAGTCTGGTTTCACATTCGTTGTACCGCTATTTGGCTGCAAGCAAAACAGAGACATAAATATTAGAAAAGTTGGACCAAAAAAGGGACAATGTAGGATACTTGAGCGCATAATAGATTGAACTGTTGAGATGAAAAACAACTCTCTGCAATGATACCTTCACTTTGTCAACGAGATCGGCCATGCAACAGGTGCATGTCGACCTTGTTTTCTCACTAGTGCCAAACCTCTTATACACAACATTACTGGCAGATCCCTTGACCTGGAATGATAAGATCTTTCTTCAGGTCAAATCAAACATCCCTGGGTTAATCAAACATCCCTCTCATATGCATGTAAATCTGATGGAGATATGAAAAATCTGATGCTAACACAGAATTAGGCCACTCTTCTAGATGTAGCAGACGATTAAGTGGATCCTTCATAATCTATGGTTTCCATCAGAGATACGCTGTCTACCTACATTTACCCAAAATAAACTATCTAGCTACAAAAGGCTTATTCCAATTACCTTCAATAAGCTAATGCCATTTATCATATAAAATGAACAGTATGCTGCTAATTGTATACTTCGCAGACCAGGAAGAACAATGACATGCTGAAATCTGAAAGAAGATATGCTGAAAGAACAGAGCTTGAAACATATAAAGGAAACTGAAAACAGAAACAGATTTAAGCATTCACAGACTGCTGTAACAAGATTGAGTATTTATGGCAGTTTAATCTTCACTATGAAGTACTTTTTCAGATTGAAACATTGCCTAACAGATTGGATATCATAACTCGACAATATAGTCAGTCAACAGATAATGACAATGCACTAGAATTTGGTCATTTAACCTATTTCAAAACAGACGCAACGGAAATAAATGCAGCAGCAAAGCAGAGCAAAAGTGTAAGAAATTGACCATAAGTTAATATTTACTTCTTGTCATAAATAAGTACAGCAGTGGTATCATTTATCTATGACACATTCCAACAATTGAGAGTAATGAACTGAAACAAGTGAGGTCAATTTTCAGGTATTATCATGACTATTAAAGCTGTCAAATGTAAAAAAGAGCAGAATAAGTAGCAGCATAGTAAAGCAGATGATTCAAAGTGGGAGCGGAACCTAAATCCAAACAGTAGGTTCAGAAATAAGAACTTATCAATCACTATGGAATCAACCAAGTAGACAAGCTAAAGACCACTCTAGTTGGTCTCACATCTGATCTGATGAAATCGATGACGTACTAACGAAACACGAACTTAGATTAATCCGAACCAATCTGCGGTAATAT
This sequence comes from Limonium bicolor, assembly GCA_023374045.1. Taxonomy (NCBI): domain Eukaryota; kingdom Viridiplantae; phylum Streptophyta; class Magnoliopsida; order Caryophyllales; family Plumbaginaceae; genus Limonium; species Limonium bicolor. Next base: position 313,784,230 of record CM041776.1, on the reverse strand, counting down.
TCACACAACATAAAAAAAGAAATCGAACGAAACAACAAGAGCGTATAGGGTTGGTGTCTGTACCAATTGAAGAGTAGCGAAGCAACCTGCCATTATCAAAGAAAAGAAAGAAAAAGAAAGAGAAACCTAACAAATAGAGGTTACTGTTAGAACAAACATAATAAATAGAAGGGCCTAGATAATAAGGACAATCATATGAACACAGGAACATGCGCCAAACTTTTACCATTAGCAGATACTGCCCTTTCCTGATCGATCCTAAGGAGAGCGTCAACATTACAGAAATCAAACAATTCACGACATAAACTGAGAGTCAAGTGCCATTAACTTGTAACAAACCGGATAACAAACCAAATTTAACACAGTATCCTAAGGAGGCATTGTTCATGACGAAACATAAGCAGAGAGGAGAAGAGTTGATCGACTCTTCATTTCTCTGTTTTTTTTTAATGAATACTGAACCACAAACTGATAGCAGTGGCTATGAACCGGTTTTAAAACGAGAAAGCCAAAGGGTGAGTGAGATTCGTCTTAGTACCGCACTTACGTTAGATTTTGTGCCTTTTTACGAATGTTGTCCGATAATGAAAACCGGGGAACGGAAAATGACTCGTGTTTTCCCCCGGTTATAGGTTTGCGACGAGCATGGGTCTCAGGTGGAGATGAAGATTTCAGATGAAATGTAGCTCCAGAGAGATGGTTGAATTAACTGAGGAGAGGATGTCGGGGAGGTGAGGACGAAGGTAAGAGGCTGTATTTTGGGTCTGTTGGTGTTTTGATATTTTGATTTCGAAAAGGGGGAGGATGAGAAAGGATGAAGAACGACCGGAGGGATGTGGCTAGGGTTTTTTGTTTTTTTTTGTTGGTGTGTTTCGATCCCATCAGAGGGGTGAACATTGAACAATGGCTACCGGTTATGAGTTAGGGTTGATCGATGAAAGAAAATGGCGGCTGTTTTGTTTTCTGGGTGAAGCTGTTTGATGGGGAGCGTGGGGAAGAAGAAAAGAGTGAGACCAGTGAGAGAGAAAACGATGCCGCGGTTGTATCAAATTTCAGGGGGGAAATGAAATTAACTGATATAAAAAGAAGAAAATGTTGAGATAAAAAGCCAAAGTCAAATATACAAGTTAAGAAATTAGCTTGACCCAATCTGTTTACTTTCATTTATCCAGATGTTAAAAAAATAACTCTAAAAACATATTGAAACAAATTATAAACGTTATAAAACATAATTTATCAAAGATATCAAAAACAATATTGATAGTAATTAATAAATATTTAAAATTAATTATTGTAAAATAGAATATAAAATTTTTAAAATGTCATATTACATAAAATCATTAAAAATGATTTATGAAGAAATTATATTAACATTGGTTGAAAACAGATAAAATTTAAAAAAATCTAATATAAAGCAAATTCAAAAAATTGTTAAAACAAATTTGAAGCGTAAATAGGGTAATAACGATACAAGGGTAGTTTTCTTTCTAATTGTTCGCGTTATCCGGCATTCAAGGCCATTTGTTCGTTATCTAGCTTTACGAGAGTTATTGGAGTCTCGTACTGTAACACCTCTACTCCTAATCTCGTAATAATTGAAAGCTCGTAGCATAATTAAAACGGCTCACAACGGAAAATAAATGTAATTCCTTTAATTCATGTGCTACAGGTTGTATAAAACTATACAACCATGTTAGCTACTAACAACGAGAAAATAAATTAATAATTAGTAATACGCTTGCCTCTTTCTTCGGTGTAAGGCCGATTGTTCCTGAGGATCACCTTGGGTTCATATGTGTGATTGATTGATAAGATGATATGTATGGATGCATGTTTACTGTACCTTGTGTATTATTTGCTCGAATACATTGCGCTATTAATTGTTTGCGAATATTATTCGAACTACGACAAATATTGACTATATGTTGAATTAAGGTGTGAGTAGTGATAAGAATTATGTCCCTTATGAAAGGATAATGATATACATTGTATTATCCACAAAAAACCTAAGAAGACTCCTTATGTAGAGTAAGGGTAATACCGTTCTCAAGTGAAAGTATTTTGCAACATGGAAATACTCTAGACAAGCTCTAGACGTATAGTAAGACCTAAAAGGCTTATGCACATTAGATATGTTATTCACTACAAAACCTAAGAATGAATCTTAGGCATACATATTAAGAGAACTTAAAACACATAGTGAGATATTTTAGTATGGAGGAAAATCTAGATGGCTGGTTGCGCATTATGATCATGAGAAGATTATCGAGATCGGGTCCACTCTAAGTATTAGAAATCCCAATTAGTCAAATTGATAGTTGGTCGGGGACACTACCGTTGGTGTTGGCTTATGCTAGTAGGCTACCCGCCTGGTAATTGGGAATGAGGAATCCGATGCACTACCATTGGTGTTGGCTACTGCCAGCAGCGGGATAGGGAAGGAAAAGGAGAAATTAATGATTCTAAGTGTCTTTACTTGGTCTCATTTCCTCATGGGGAGGAAGGAAAAGAAGAGAAAGGAGAAGCTTGAGAATTAAAGGTAAATAACCCACCTTAATATCTATCCTAATTGTCTTGGAATTTTTTGGATGGGTAATTAAATGAATGAATCAATTATGTGCTGGAAAAATGTGATTGGTTGAGGTGAGAGAGAATTATGATTAATGCCTAATGCTATGGTGAATTGGTGTGTGATTTAAGGGCCTTGGAGTAGAGTTATTTAAGGTTTATGCATTATATTGTGGTTGATGAAATCTTGGATGAACTTGTGTGCTGGTAGAATCCACTAGGGATATGCCTAGTTGGAATTGATTTAGGTGGATGAAATGAAGCATTTGGGCATGTTAGAATTGGAGGAGTTATGGCGGAATTTCTGTAGAAATTAAGAGGTTTAGGTGATGTTATGAGTATTGGAGAACCTAAGGTTAACTAGGAGTGGAGAGTCATTTATTTGGTGATTAACCACCCTAAAAGGATAGTTAGAGGACTTGATTTAGTTGAGCAAAATCTGTAGCAAAATAATAATGTATGAGTGTTTGAACTTGCTAGAGATGAATTAAGGTATAGAACTTTGGAAGTGTTGAGTTTACTTGGGTAATTGAGATGCAATTGTCTTGGAAGAGTTGGTATGGTCAAAAGGAATTGGTCTGAGTGAAACCATTGAGTTAGAAATGTGGTGAGCAAATATGCATTTTAGAACCTAGAACTGAAATTGCAAGTGCAGAAAATTAGAGTGTAAATTGGTAGAATTGATCAAGATTGAGTAAAGAGTTTGACCAATGGTTTAGGAAGGTTTAATGTATGTTTAAGGTGTTATAACATGTTTGCAAACATGAGGAAAGGTTAGAAAATAAATGGGTGAAAATGGTGTTGGAATAGAGATTGAAAACTGTCAAATTTGACAGATTACTACTATGGTCCGGGACTTAGGTTAGGGACAAAGTCCCGGACCACACCATAAATCAAGCCGAGAGTTGTTGCCTGTATTGGTCCGGGACTTTAGTTAAGTACCAAGTCCCGGACCACACATAAATATGACCCGAGAGTTTATGAAGCAGCTTGGTCCAGGACTTAAGGGCAGGACCAAGTCCCGGACCACCCCCAGAATGCTTACGAAAGTGTTTTAATGGTACTTAATGATGGGGAATTGAATGGTAATGGTTTTAGGAGATGTTTAGGACTTGTTTGGTGATAAGTAAAGTCCATTAGAAGGATAAAAAAGTATGAGAATTGAATGTGAGAGTTGTGAATGTCTCTGCCCGGAGGTCACGTGTGTTGACTTAAGAATTATTAAAGAGAAGAATAATTGAGAAAATGAGATCGATACCTGTAGTGTTTGTATGTCTATGAGAACAAGTAGAGTTATTCGAAGAGAATGGATAAGATATTGAAGAATGAGAATGAGGCATTAGTGAAGTAGAAACCCTCAAGGCCTAAAGATTAAGATAAAGTAAACTAACGAACTTAATGCGTTAGTCTGGTTGATTGTATTCTTAGTTTGAATACTTGTTATGAACGCGAGCATGTTGTATGTTTATTTCACTTCATGTTATGATTTAAATAAAATCAATCGCATGCTTAGACGACAATTAGTTGGATGTGACCCGGTAGTAGCGGGTTGCACGACTACCATACCAGCAAAGGTGCTGAGCCCCTTTGGGACCACCCATTATTTGTCAGGTACGTTGGAGATGATTACCGTTCGAGAGTAGGACGGGGATTGCGGTCAAGCTTGGGTAGCTGATTTAAATACATTTGTAATTGTATGTATTAGTAGGGTAAGTCCGAATGTATTATCGGCATAGAGAAAGTGATGAACTCGGTATAGTTGGATTGTAAGCGTACATGACTCGGTTTAGAAATGAAATGAAGTTTGTATTTGGTTAAGTACTCGGGTATTCCGGTCCATCAGACCGTTACTGTATTTGAGTTAGGCCTTGTTAGTCACGTGGGTGGCTAACGACATTGTTTCACCCACCGTTTGTATTAGAGTTTTCCGCTGCGATTGTAATTATGAATTAGGCGATTAAATGTTAATGACGAGATTAACGGTAGGGGTGTTACACTTATAATTCGATTACCATAAATTTCATCAAATATACAAATATACCACCAATTATTTTCTTAACCTTACAATTTCCACCAATTCTAGCTATCTTACAATTTCAACTTTTCACCAATCATCTCAAAGTTTCAAATTCAATTCTTCAAATTCTAAATAGACCCCAATTTGACATTTTCGATTTCCACCCTAACCTTTCTCAAATTTTCGGATTCCCCCTCAAATTTTCCTAAATTTTCAAATCTACCACTAACTCTCCCCAAATTCAAATTCCAACATTTCTTTTCTACTTTTGGTCAAAACTCTTAGTCCACCTAGGTTTGACCGTATTCCTTCTATCCCCACATAACTTTTCTAATATTACGTTTTGCCCCACAACTTTTCTAAGGTTTACATTTTACACCTAAACCTTACTAAACCTATATCTTTCACTTTTACCCCCTTAAACTTAAACTTTCGGCCTTATTTTTATCTTCCACTCTAGCCCTTATCTTTTAGTAATCTACAACTTAACCCTTTAGTCTTGTAATTACCAATACATCCTTAAAACTGCTAATTACACTCGAGATGGTGACAAACACACGACAACGAAAAGCACGCAGTGAGGTATGGCGGGTAGACCTTGGATGCAGATTATCCATTTGAAGTGTATACCTGAACTAATTTATGGAGATAGGTTAACAAATTTAAAGAAACAATTTAACTAATTTCATGAGACATGTTAACTAATTTAAGGAGACGAGTTAACCAATTCAAAGAGACAATCTAACCAATTTAAGAAGACATGGTAACTAATTTAAGGAGCCAGGTTAACCAATTTAAAGAGACAACCTTACCAATATTAAGAACATAGGTTAAACATTTTAAGAACTTAGAGTTAACCAATCAGCATGTTAACCAATTTACATACAAAGGGAACAATTATAACACAAAGTAATGCATATCATTACTATTTTATATTACTCTATATTTTCACAAATTTAGGTTTATTTATGTTTAGAACTTGGGAATGATTTAAATGTTGATGAAGTTTCAAATATGAAACCTAAACTTTCCGGTTGAGACATATACTAACCAAGATTAATGTGTAGTTGACTAAACTTTGGAATGGTTTGAATGTGTATAATAATGTCAAGATTACAAAACTTACACCTCACTTAAATGTATTTGTAAGTAAAAATAAGTTAAATTAGGGTAAAAAAAAATAGGATACAATAAGAAAAATACAACACAACCCCTGTCCGTGAGTGATAATAGGTGTTTAAAGTTGTATATTATATTTTACATTAATTAACTTTTTGATATTTTTTTTTAATTTTTATCAATATTGTTTTATGGTATTTTTGTAAATTATGTTTATAACGTTAATGATTTGTTTCTATGTAGTTTTTGGGTAAGAATTTCGTATTTTAACCTGGTTTTCCGTCCCTCCGTTTTCATAAAAATTTCATACAATGGCGGGCATTTTCACCAGTTTTGAGCTCTCGCGCTTGAAGAAAAAAGTCAATCAAACCCCAAATCTAAGTCAGGCTGCTCTTCCTTTTCGAGCTTTTTCCTCGTAGTATTAGTAGAACCCTAGCCGAGTTTTTTTTCCCGATGTCAGTCGATTCATTGAGCTAAATCGATACTTGATTGATTCAATCGATTGGCCACCAGAAGAGAGCGACATTGTAGCAGGTAAATATTATGTTTATCACTTAAATCTTGTGATTCCTTTATCAAGTGTTTATCCTCTATCTCGACGAGCTCCTACCGCTCGAGATTCCGTCACCAATCTTCCGCTCAAGATTGCGTCGCCACCACATGACCTGCTGCGACAACTTCCTTCTGTAGTCCGTCGCGACGACAAACCAAGTGGTTGAGCAGGTATTATCATTTCCACCTGTCCATCTATGTCATTTTTGTTGATTATCTCTTCCTCTCTGTTGAGGTTTATAGGTTGCGAAGCAAATTTGCACATCGACCTCTTCGCTTCTCAATCCCTAATCTCCTTTTCGCCTTGCTCAACCGAAGTGCTCGGATGATCTCCCTGCACATCTCCCTCTCTGAGATAGGGATTCTGTGACGAAGCAAGAGATTCAAGAGGACTTCAAGGCAAAAGATTCTGTGGCGAGGCAATTCTGCGGGGTTGATTTTTATCTATTTGACAGCGCAGCTGATTCGGTTTCAGCACTGGAAGATGAAGGCGCCTGAAATGCAATCATCTTCCGCACTGCCGACGACAGCCATATCTAATTTAGCAACAGCTATGGCTGGGTCATGGTAAAAGTTTGGTGCATGTTCCTCTGTTCATATGATTGTCCTTATTATTTAGGCCCTTCTAGTTATTACTTATTATGTTTGTTCTAACCAGTAACCTTTATTTGTTTGTTTTTTCTGTTTCTTTCTTTCTTTTCTTCGATTATGGCAGGTTGCTTTGTTACTCTTCATTCGGTATAGACACTAACTCTATTCGCTCTTGCTGTTATGTTCGATTAGCCTGAGTTTAGTTTTGTGAATATTATCTCACATTGTTTTGGATGAATCTAACTTGGTTGATTCCATAGTGATTGATAAGTTCTTATTTCTGAACCTACAGTTTGGATTTAGGTTCTGCTTCCATTTTGAATTATCTGAAACATAGCAAATATGAGCTTCTAGTCCCTCCATTTTACAAGCTTGCAATTCTCACATCTTTTGCACAAAATGGTTTTTCAACTCGAGCTAATATGTTTTTCTAGTCCCTCCACTTTCTTTCCAGCAAATAAGTTAGTACAAGACCCGAGAATGGATCTTGAATATCTATGTCCTGCTCTCCAAATCCGGTAAGCCATATTCTACTTTCCGGCCTAGACCTCTCAGACGCAGCAATGCTGGGTCAAGTGACTTTTGACTCTATTAAAATAGTCTGTCTGGGAAGCCAAATCACTTGGGTGTAAACTTGATTGAGGCCTATTTAATGTAAATTCAACCACCATTGCCACCTGTGCTGTGTACTGTGACTTTTGACTCTATTAAAATAGTCTGTCTGGGAAGCCTGCAACTTTGTTCCTTGTCACACTAACATCAATTCTGACATAATATTTTTGGAATCAATCTGCAACGATGAACGCATCATTGAGCGAAATATATGTCTGAAAGTCCAGCAGAGCCCTGACTATGCTGAAGAGTGAGTTTTTATGTTGGTCCAATCTTTTCTGTTATTGGAGCAAGTGTTAAGTAAATAATTTAGCTATTTGGCAGGCCAGATTTCGAAGCTGGATGTAAAGACTTCAGAAACCGACTGGCATTTATGGAATTTGGTATGTCATGGCATATCTATAACCATCTATGGCTATTGAGTAACATCTTAACAAGACTCTAAAATTTCTGTCTGCGTCCACTCACAGTTTTATGAGCCAGTGGAAGAAGGATCCTATATCAAGATGATTGATATGGTCACTGGAAATGGAGGACAAATACAGGTTATAATTTTTTTCACTTAGACCCGCCAACATTGCCAAACTTGTTTCGCTGAGGGGAGAGACTAGATGCTCAAATGGTAGTTATTTTCTGTTATGGGCTCAGTAGAGTCTAGTTTCTTTTTATGTTTGAACGGTATTAAGCCTAGATTGAAAAGTTGATGCTGGTTGGAATCCTTTGCTCCTGTCTGTATGGCATGAGTGAGATTATATATATTGTGACACAGTGATGATGGACGGTCGAAGTCCCCAGTGAAGTTGACGAAATCTAGTAGATAGGTATTATTGCACTTAATGGATGAGGCAGTGCCTTCTCAAAGACTTGTAGTGATAATAAAAATACATTAAATGGGGATACGTGATGTATAATGCATGTTTTTAGACCCGCCAACATTGCCAAACTTGTTTCGCTGAGGGGAGAGACTAGATGCTCAAATGGTAGTTATTTTCTGTTATGGGCTCAGTAGAGTCTAGTTTCTTTTTATGTTTGAACGGTATTAAGCCTAGATTGAAAAGTTGATGCTGGTTGGAATCCTTTGCTCCTGTCTGTATGGCATGAGTGAGATTATATATATTGTGACACAGTGATGATGGACGGTCGAAGTCCCCAGTGAAGTTGACGAAATCTAGTAGATAGGTATTATTGCACTTAATGGATGAGGCAGTGCCTTCTCAAAGACTTGTAGTGATAATAAAAATACATTAAATGGGGATACGTGATGTATAATGCATGTTTTTGTCCAAAACTGAGTCTTATTGGCAAACTTCCTGGACATATTTTAAGGTGCCTCCTTGAAATAGGATTTGCTATCAACTTAGATTTGTTAGTGGATAATATTTTGATTGTGAAAGTAATGTTGTGTAGTGTTTGATCACTGCCCTTTTTTATGTGATTAGCATCTCCGTTCAAGGCTAATGAATGCATCTACTTTCACTATTTACTATGAGATCCCTGTTCTTAATTTGGCACTAACCTTCCCCTTGCAGATTCGCTTTCATCTTGATTTCTTAGATTCTTTGGTACAATGATCCTTATGTGGTAATTTTGTTTGAAGTGGTAACTTGTAGTAAGTTGCTGGACCCTTGTACGCCTTTGTGAATTCAGTCTTTGTGGTCAATTAGCATTACTATAGCAAATGCTGATGAAATTGAAGATGTTGTGTGAATTGATCAGCTCTGATGCCCTTGCACGCCTTTGTGAAAGACTGAGGTAAGAATAAGGAAAGGCTCTAAGTTTGTTTCTGTCCCAGATTGTGCAGCAAATACAAAACATTGGGAGAATTTATAAATTAGCTTGTGGAGAGTCCTTAAACTTTCTTATTGTTTTTGTTGTGAAAATTGTTATCTACGAAGCAGATGACATTGGATATGCTTCTGCTGGATATTATGTTTCTTAGATAATTGATTTAGGCTCATGTAAACAAGGTTCATGGAAACAACTTGGACATGGAAGTTCATGGAGGCGAGCTGACCAGGAGCCGTTGTGGGTGTGTTGATAAATCTTTTTTTTTTTAATTGAATTAGGTCTTGATGACTTATTGTTGACAGGAGTGTGATAATAAGATGTACATGTTGATTTGAATCACTCACTCATTGTATTTGCGGTCAAGTGTAGAAGTAGAATTTAGCATACTGAAACATTTTACTTACGACATTCTATGCATTGTAACTGTAGCAGAATGTAAGCATATATTAGCATATAGTAATGTAAAACTCCAAACTAGATCCAACTATTCAGGTGTTGAAGCATCAAGTGAAAACTTGGTTGTGTTTTGCACACCACTAAGAGATTTAGTGTACATTTTCTTACTGCCAAAAAATACATATTCCAATAAGTAAATAATGAATTTTTTTCTTTTACAAATTTGAATATGGATAAAAATAATACTACCAATAAACTTTGAAAAAGTTTGTCATATGGCAATTCTTAACCTTTAAAAAATTAGTTTGCTATTTTTCATGTAAAAAAGTATAAAATCAAGTTAATTCTATCTAAATGACTGAATTAAAAATAAAAACACTTGATAAATATTTTTAAATAGTAACTTCTGTTATATTGATGTGCTCCACTATGTAAGTGACTATATTTGAGATAATTGGCGTTTTAGTTAGGATGCTCTTATTTGTAGTCTTGTATTAGTATTTTTATTTTTAGCAACTCGGTCAACTATCGGTCTGTCTCATTTTACTCATCAATGTTCATCCATTACCAAATAAAACATTAAGAACCTTGGTGTTAAAATGTATCAATAAATGCACTAAAATTGTATTAACTACTATAAATAGGAGAAAGGAACTGACTAAAAAAAAAGGAGAACACGTTAATATACTTTACGTTACTAGTTTGTAAATTTTATAAGTTTTTTTGTTTTTAATTAAGTTCTTTAGATTGAGGTAACTAGTTTTTTATGCTTTTTTATATGAAAAATAATAAACTAATTTCAAAGGTTAAGAAAGTAGTAGTTTTCTATATGTCAAGTCTTTTTAAAACTTATTGGGGTATTTTTATCCACGGTCAAAATTGTAAAAGAAAATAATTCATCATTTACATAATGTAATATTCATTATTTATATAGCTAGACTAATTATAATTGTTTTATTTAAGTACATATAAACCGTTATCAATTTACTCATAATTATTTGGTTTATATGCTGTTTTGTACAGGGCTATCTGCCACTATATTGGGGAGCTACCTGCACTTTTGTGTTGTAGCTACCTGCTTCTTCTCTCACGAACAACTTGAGCAAACCCTGTCCGTGTGTGTGACTATAGTCAAACATTGTGATCCTTTGGTCACAATTCTACAGTCGGTAGTCATTCCACTGTATGATTTCATGAGTGAATATGTATTTGAGGTTATGTAAATTCTTAATGTTTTTATGTCTCATTAGCCTTTCTTTTAATGATTAAACATTGGTTTAAATCTCTTAATTATATTAATCCCTCCTTCATTAAGGTGATAGATTAATGTTTGCGGTATTTCATCTGATGCTATTTTCAAAATATTAAATACTAATGTTTATAATAAAATGCTTTAAATAAAAGAATAACTATAAATATTGTACTTATCCGGTTACCCATAAATGTTCATACATTACCAAATAAAACACCAGCCATCATTAAGAACCTCGATGTTAAAAATTGTATCAAGTAAATGCACTAAAATTGTATTAACTAGTATAAAATAGGAGAAAGGAACCGACCAAAAAATAGGAGAAACACGTTAATATACTTTACGTTATTAGTTTTTAAATATTTTGTAAGTCTTTTTGTTTTAATTAAGTTCTTTAGATTAAGGTAACTAGTTTTTATGCTTTTTTATATGAAAACAATAAACACAATTTTTGAAGGTTAAGAAAGTAGTATCCTATATGTCAAGCCTTTTTAAAACTTATTTGTTGTATTATTTTTATCCACGGTCAAAATTGTAAAAGAAAATAATTCATTATTTACATAATTTAATTTTTGTTATTTATAATAAAATGCTTTGAATAATAGTCTAATTATAATTGTTTTATTTAAGTACATATAAACCGTTATCAATTTACTTATAATTATTTGGTTTATATGTTGTTATGTACAGGGCTACCTGTCACTATATCGGGGAGCTACCTGCACATCTGGTGATTCAGCTACCTGCGACACCAAGTTGAGTTACGTGCACTTTTGTGCTATAGTACCTACTACTTTTTTCTCGAACAGTTTGACCAAACCCTGTCCTTGTGTGACTATAGTCAAATATTGCGATCCTTTGGTCACGATTTTATAGTCTGTAGTCATTTCACTGTATGATTTTGTGAGTGAATATGCATTAGAGGTTCTTTTATGGCTCATCAGCCTTCCTTTTAATGATTAAACATTGGTTTAAATCTCTTAAATAGATTAATCCCTCCTTAATTAAGGTGATTAATGTTTGAGATTTTCATCTAATGCTATTTTCAAAATATTAAATACTATATATATATATATAAAAATACTTTGAATAACATAATAATTATATATATTGTACTTATCCGGTTACCCATAAATGTTCATACATTACCAAATAAAACACCAGCCATCATTAAGAACCTTGATGTTTAAAATGTATCAATTAAATGCACTAAAATTGTATTAACTAGTATAAAATAGGAGAACCACGTTAATATACTTTACGTTATTAGTTTTTAAATATTTTGTAAGTCTTTTTGTTTTTAATTAAGTTCTTTAGATTAAGGTAACTAGTTTTTATGCTTTTTTATATGAAAAATAATAAACACAATTTTTGAAGGTTAAGAAAGTAGTATCCTATATGTCAAGCCTTTTTAAAACTTATTTGTTGTATTATTTTTATCCACGGTCAAAATTGTAAAAGAAAATAATTCATTATTTACATAATTTAATTTTGTTATTTATAATAAAATGCTTTGAATAATAGTCTAATTATAATTGTTTTATTTAAGTACATATAAACCGTTATCACTTTACTCATAATTATTTGGTTTATATGTTGTTATGTACAGGGCTACCTGTCACTATATCGGGGAGCTACCTGCACATCTGGTGATTCAGCTACCTGCGACACCAAGTTGAGTTACCTGCACTTTTGTGCTATAGTACCTACTTCTTTTTTCTCAAACAGTTTGACCAAACCCTGTCCTTGTGTGACTATAGTCAAATATTGCGATCCTTTGGTCACGATTTTATAGTCTGTAGTCATTTCACTGTATGATTTTGTGAGTGAATATGCATTAGAGGTTCTTTTATGGCTCATCAGCCTTTCTTTTAATGATTAAACATTGGTTTAAATCTCTTAAATAGATTAATCCCTCCTTAATTAAGGTGATTAATGTTTGAGATATTTCATCTAATGCTATTTTCAAAATATTAAATACTAATATATATATAATAAAATACTTTGAATAACATAATAATTATATATATTGTACTTATCCGGTTACCCATAAATGTTCATACATTACCAAATAAAACATCAGCCATCATTAAGAACCTTGATGTTAAAAATTGTATCAATTAAATGCACTAAAATTGTATTAACTAGTATAAAATAGGAGAAAGGAACCGACCAAAAAAATAGGAGAAACACGTTAATATACTTTACGTTATTAGTTTTTAAATATTTTGTAAGTCTTTTGTTTTTAATTAAGTTCTTTAGATTAAGGTAACTAGTTTTTATGCTTTTTTATATGAAAAATAATAAACACAATTTTTGAAGGTTAAGAAGTAGTAAGAAAGTAGTAGCCTATATGTCAAGCCTTTTTAAAACTTATTTGTTGTATTATTTTTATCCACGGTCAAAATTGTAAAAGAAAATAATTCATTATTTACATAATTTAATTTTTGTTATTTATATAAAATGCTTTGAATAATAGTCTAATTATAATTGTTTTATTTAAGTACATATAAACCGTTATCAATTTACTCATAATTATTTGGTTTATATGTTGTTATGTACAGGGCTACCTGTCACTATATCGGGGAGCTACCTGCACATCTGGTGATTCAGCTACCTGCGACACCAAGTTGAGTTACCTGCACTTTTGTGCTATAGTACTACTTCTTTTTTCTCGAACAGTTTGACCAAACCCTGTCTTTGTGTGACTATAGTCAAATATTGCGATCCTTTGGTCACGATTTTATAGTCTGTAGTCATTTCACTGTATGATTTTGTGAGTGAATATGCATTAGAGGTTCTTTTATGGCTCATCAGCCTTTCTTTTAATGATTAAACATTGGTTTAAATCTCTTAATTAGATTAATCCCTCCTTAATTAAGGTGATTAATGTTTGAGATATTTCATCTAATGCTATTTTCAAATATTAAATACTAATATATATATAATAAAATACTTTGAATAACATAATAATTATATATATTGTACTTATCCGGTTACCCATAAATGTTCATACATTACCAAATAAAACACCAGCCATCATTAAGAACCTTGATGTTAAAAATTGTATCAATTAAATGCACTAAAATTGTATTAACTAGTATAAAATAGGAGAAAGGAACCGACCAAAAAAATAGGAGAAACACGTTAATATACTTTACGTTATTAGTTTTTAAATATTTTGTAAGTCTTTGTTTTTAATTAAGTTCTTTAGATTAAGGTAACTAGTTTTTATGCTTTTTTATATGAAAAATAATAAACACAATTTTTGAAGGTTAAGAAAGTAGTATCCTATATGTCAAGCCTTTTTAAAACTTATTTGTGTATTATTTTTATCCACGGTCAAATTGTAAAAGAAAATAATTCATTATTTACATAATTTAATTTTTGTTATTTATAATAAAATGCTTTGAATAATAGTCTAATTATAATTGTTTTATTTAAGTACATATAAACCATTATCAATTCATAATTATTTGGTTTATATGTTGTTATGTACAGGGCTACCTGTCACTATATCGGGGAGCTACCTGCACATCTGGTGATTCAGCTACCTGCGACACCAAGTTGAGTTACCTGCACTTTTGTGCTATAGTACCTACTTCTTTTTCTCGAACAGTTTGACCAAACCCTGTCCTTGTGTGACTATAGTCAAATATTGCGATCCTTTGGTCACGATTTTATAGTCTGTAGTCATTTCACTGTATGATTTTGTGAGTGAATATGCATTAGAGGTTCTTTTATGGCTCATCAGCCTTTCTTTTAATGATTAAACATTGGTTTAAATCTCTTAAATAGATTAATCCCTCCTTAATTAAGGTGATTAATGTTTGAGATATTTCATCTGATGATATTTTCAAAATATTAAATACTAATATATATATAATAAAATACTTTGAATAACATAATAATTATATATATTGTACTTATCTGGTTACCCATAAATGTTCATACATTACCAAATAAACACCAGCCATCATTAAGAACCTTGATGTTAAAAATTGTATCAATTAAATGCACTAAAATTGTATTAACTAGTTTAAAATAGGAGAAAGGAACCGACCAAAAAATAGGAGAAACACGTTAATATACTTTACGTTATTAGTTTTTAAATATTTTGTAAGTCTTTTTGTTTTTAATTAAGTTCTTTAGATTAAGGTAACTAGTTTTTATGCTTTTTTTATATGAAAAATAATAAACACAATGTTTGAAGGTTAAGAAAGTAGTATCCTATATGTCAAGCCTTTTTAAAACTTATTTGTTGTATTATTGTTATCCACGGTCAAAATTGTAAAAGAAATAATTCATTATTTACATAATTTATTTTTGTTATTTATAATAAAATGCTTTGAATAATAGTCTAATTATAATTGTTTTATTTAAGTACATATAAACCGTTATCAATTTATTCATAATTATTTGGTTTATATGTTGTTATGTACAGGGCTACCTGTCACTATATCGGGGAGCTACCTGCACATCTGGTGATTCAGCTACCTGCGACACCAAGTTGAGTTACCTGCACTTTTGTGCTATAGTACCTACTTCTTTTTTCTCGAACAGTTTGACCAAACCCTGTCCTTGTGTGACTATAGTCAAATATTGCGATCCTTTGGTCACGATTTTATAGTCTGTAGTCATTTCACTGTATGATTTTGTGAGTGAATATGCATTAGAGGTTCTTTTATGGCTTATCAGCCTTTCTTTTAATGATTAAACATTGGTTTAAATCTCTTAATTAGATTAATCCCTCCTTAATTAAGGTGATTAATGTTTGAGATATTTCATCTAATGCTATTTTCAAAATATTAAATACTAATATATATATAATAAAATACTTTGAATAACATAATAATTATATATATTATACTTAAGTACATACAAAAATTTGTCTATTTCCTCATAATTATACTGTTTATTTTTAAGTTGTGATCCCTTTTTGTTGGATTACCCATTATTGACTTAAACATATTTGAGAATGACGAATCAGACTGATATTAAATGATAAAAACAAAAATAGATTGAGTAGAATAAATCCTCTTAATTATACTGTTTAAATTATTGTTTTTGAAATTCACGATCTCTCCACTCGTAACTAATAGTACCAATAATAGAAATTTAGCATTATTTTCCAAAAATTGAGTAGAATAAATCCTATTAATTACGAAAAAAATGATAAAAGCAAATATAGATTGATTTTACAAGAAAAACTTTTAGATTTACTTATTTGTTAATAAAAATTTTGTATATATCCAATATTTTAACTATCTTTTACACCGAAATTTATTTAACATATATTTTTTATAAACATATTTTCCTAATAAAATATATATAATATTGAATTGCAAATTTAGTCTTAATTTTCTAAGAATTGTATTAAGCTAAATGTATTATTAACAGGAGAAAGGAAAAAAGTAACATTACTAGTTTTAAAATACTATTTATTAAGTGTTAATATTTACTATTATTTAGTCCTTTAGATTTGACTTGTTTGTATGCTTTTTTATATGATTTTTTTCTAAAGGTTAAAAACATAGCCGTTATCTTATATATCAAACCTTTTTTTATAACTTATTGATAGTATTATTTAATTAGCAAACTTCAACCTTTAATCATCAAAACATAGCTTTTATTTGATCATACTTTGGTACGACCATGTAGTAGATTTTTATAACTAAATGTTGATAAACCTCGGCTATAAGTCAGGTATCGAGAGGGTCTGGTAAAAAAAGCTTGGCTGGAGAGGATTCAAGTAGCTGCATCACAAGACGGGCAGGTAGCTCATCGTTTTGCGATCGGGTAACCGTGTTGGGGTGTAGGGGTATATATTAATATTTAAACCATCTTTTACGCTGGAATTTATCATATATATATATATATATATATATATATATATATATATATTATAATCAGATTTTTCCCAATAATATTTATATAAATAGTGACAAGTAGATTTAGTCTTAATTTTCAAAAAATTATATTAACTAAATATATTAAATAGGAGAAAGGAAAAAAGTAACAAACATTACATAGTGGGGTAGGTTAATATACTAAAAGTTACTAGTTTAAAATTTTGCAAGTGTTTTTTTTTAGTTAAGCCCTTGGATTGAGTTTTTTTTTTTTTATAAGATGAAAATAATAAACTAATTTTTAAAAGGTTAAGAAAGTAGTAGTTATCCTATATGACAAGTCATTTTAAAACTTGTTGGGGGTATTATTTTTATCTGTGGTCAAATTTGTAAAAGAAAATAATTCATACGTAATATTAATTATTTATATTGCTAATGCTATTTCCAATATATATTATATATATATATATATCATAAAAAGCTTTGAATAATAGAATAATTATTAATATTGTATTTAAGTACAAATACCAGACCTGATGTGTGCAAACAAAATACACCGCGGGTAAATATATTTCTATACCCTACAGTGCTATTCGACCGCACACCAATGAGCTACCTGCCCGTCCTATGATGTAGCTACCTGAATCTTCTTCGGCCGAGCTGTTTTGACCAGACCCTTTTGATATCTGACTTATAGCTGAGGTTTACCACCATATAGTCATAAAAATCTACTCGGTGGTCGAGTATGGTCTAGTCACATTGCACACAGATCCGTTTTTTGGCCAACGTATAGAATTTATACCTCTACAGGGCTACCCGACAGCACACCAAGGAGCTATCTACTCGTGCTGTGATGCAGCTACCTGAATCCCTTCTGGCAAAGCTTTTTTGATCAGACCCTCTCAATACCTGACTTATGGCTGAGGTTTACCACCATATAGTCATGAAAATCTACTCGGTGGTCATAAAAAAGTATGATCTAGTCACGTTGCACACATATTCGTTTTTTGGCCAACATACAGAATTCTATACCCCTACAGGATTACCCGATAGCACACCAGTGAGCTACTTGCCTGTCCTGTGATGCAGTTACCTGAATATTCTCCGGCCAAACTGTTTTGACCAGACCCTTTCGATACCTGACTAATAGCCGAAGTTTACCACCATCTAGTCATAAAAATATACTTTGTGGTTATAAAAAAGTATAATCTAGTCACGTTGCATACAGATCCATTTTTTGACCAATACTACTACATGACAAAAGTTGCGTCTTTTACTTTTCTTAAGATTTCTTCTTCAAGTATAAATTCTTATTATAATCTATGGAAACAGGCTAATCCGCGAACATAGGTCGTACCTTACGAGGAGGAACAGCTCATTAACTTGGTTATCTTACTTTTTACAACATTTACTAAATTTTTTGAAAGCGTCTTGTAACAGTTCTCCTTGGAAGCTCTTTTTTAGGGAAAACTAGTACACATGCTTCTCAAATCACTGATACTACTACGAAATGATTAGCACACCCTCTAATCTCTATACAACAACACGAGTAAAGAACAGAGCAAATGCTCTCGTAAACACCATACTTCCTACTTCTACCACTCACTCTAACCAACATATAACTAAAGTCTAAATGAAGAAGAGCAAAACCGGGGAGACGTGAGTCTTGAATGGATCTTAAGTGTTTCAAAGATGTCGGTGTTGAAGTCTCCTGGTATATCTTTGAGGATGAGATCGTCTGCCCATCAAACTCCAGCTGATGCTTGCTTTCCCTTTTTGCCACCTCCATTCCTCATTACCTCAGAATGGCAGTAATAATAAATAGAGAGTGAGCTTTAGTTTAATTTATAATCCTTAGTGTTTAATGTAAAAAATTAGAAAAGTTAGACCAGAAAAGGGACAATGTAGCATACTTGAGCGCAACAATAGATAGAGTTGCTGAGATGAAAATCAACTCTCAGCAATAATACCTTTCACTTCCTCAATGAGATCGACCATGCAACAGTTGCATGTCGACCTTGTTTTCTCACCAGTGCCAAACCTCTTATACACACCATTACTGGCAGATCCCTTGACCTGGAATGATATGGCATATCATTCTATGAGTTATTGTGTTTACATTTCACTTGTCTAGGCTATGAATTATTCACCAAATTAACCATGAATCAGACATAAAAAGAACCAAATTTCGAGTTCGGTCTGGGGCGGTTCCGGGTCGGTCAACTCTAAGCAGTACTACTACTATTTCCACCTTATTCAAATTCGACAATACAGACATTAGATATGCAGGTAATAAAAATGGATTGTATTATACCACTGCAACCAGGAATGTTGCTTTTAGGTTACCACAGGCCTTGCAACATGCTCTATCTGTGAGAAAAAAACCACCTGTTCCAGAATTAATACGCGTAGTCAGTGGGTAATTTTTATAATTACCACATGACAATTTCATACAAAATTACCCTTAAGTTAAGCCCATCTGTATTTTCAATCTCCCGCTTAAGCTTCAACTTTAGTTCAGCTTTGTACTGGCAATATTCTCATGGAAGGATGAGTTATCACATCTGCTTAATCTTGTTCAACTGACTAAATTTTGATAATCAAATATTTAAGTAACACAAATTACACAAGCAGTATCTGTGAAATGAAAATAACAAAGTTAGATTTCATGAACTATTAAAATACAACAAAACATGAATCTGAAAGGCTAATATCAATAACTGCCTTTGCTCCCAGTTTTAGTATATCATACACGAAAGACATGTTTATGGGGAAAATAGCATAGATTACTCGCAGACAAGTCAAAATGGGTTGGCAAGTCAGGAAGACATCAGAAGCACGACATAACTTTCAATTGGCGTATGAAAACAACTTGAAACGTTACTCATTAAATATCTCCAACCCAAACATGGACCATAGCTGACATGAACCAAACTCAACAAGTGACTAGAAAACAGAAAGAAGGTACATGTACCTGTGCTATAAACGTCCATTGTTATAATCACCAGAGACCAAAAGATAAGTTCGATATATTAACGGTTCTGCAATGAACTATAATACCGGCTCAATCTAGTGTGCAACAAGCAGCAGTTCAGATTTATCTCTGCAGAGGCGCAAACAAACAGAAAGAAGAGAATGAAATGGCAGAGTATGTATGTTCCGTATCGCCAGTTATGGTTGCAATATTCACAAGGTGCGACAGAAAACACAAATCATATACAACTGCTTCCTCAATATTAACAAGGTGCGACAGAAAATAAGTTATGGGAAATTAAATATTTGCTTTTTCGGATACTGCCGCAAAGAAAAAGAATTCAAGAAAAGCTTTAGAAGGAGATAATCAAACTCGCCTCAAATGGTAAAATGGATTGATAGGCTGATAATTCTCTCAGATGAGGTCTGATGAAATAGTCGTCAGCCAGCTTAGGTTGCTCGTCCTCACTCCATTCTTTCACCGGTAGTGTAGAGGCCATGGAAACTATCATCACCCTTCTTCTACCTACTCCCAGTTCCGTTAAGAAAAGTTTGCAAAAACAGAAATTATATTGTAATGCAGCTAGAAATGAATAATTATGAGAGCTGAAAATAAAGTTACCAATTTTATCTAGAATTAACCTTTTTTATAAAATAAGGTTTTATTCCTTGAAACTATTCACTAACACTGCTGACTCAGCAAGTACAGCGGAGAAATCTAGGCACATAATTACTAAAAGATCCTTACAGCCAAAACAGCGACTAAACAAAATGACACTATAGTCTCTAGTAACGCCTAGAATAAGGCCACAAACAACTTGGTGAAGTATATGCGCATCATTATTCATTCATGATAATAAAAAAGAATTAGCAAGATATAAACCTTGGATTTAGCACATGACGGATGTCATCTAATGATGAATCAATGATCTCATATCCATCAGGCAGACAGTAGACTTTTTCAGTTTGAAGGTTTATGTAAACATGATGTCCAGCTTCAAGACTGTGAGTATAGGCGTGTGATTTCCGCCCTCTTCCCTGGTAATACTTCCACACACTAAGCATGCATATACATTTAAGTTTGACAGGGAGACTGAGCAGAATTTCTCAAAATCAAAATCTAAAACCTGCAAGAGGGGAGAAAGAACCATAAATTAGATTTTCATAAATCCAACAGAACCATAAGGGAGGTGGTGCTGTTGACATATTACCTAACAAATCTCAGTTACCATGTGACTGCTCCAACATTAGATTCTCTCATAACAGAGTAAACAATCTGACTAACAGTCTAACAATAAGCAAATTGTTCCAATATCACAATATTCAAAGCAAGAGAGGAAGCGGAAAAAGTATAAAAAGCGGCATCAGTGAAGGAGACACTACCTGGCGATTGACAGTGTCCAGATAAGGACAATCCCTTCTAACCTCAACCTGCATATGACGCCTCCACTTCCCCCGCAAATCACCATCTTCCTCCATCTCCTCGTCACCGTCGCTAACTTCATCATAATCGGCGGCTTTCTCGCGCTCAGACCTTGCATCGATAAGATTATCTTCCCGATGGCTACTATTAGCTGCACAATCAGACAGAAGAGAATGAAGGGTAGAGTGCGGGGTTCCTTACCGCTAGTTAGGGTTGCAATCGTCACCATACAGCAGAAGAGATAAGTTGGATTACAGAGAGATAACAACAACAATACAGACAAACAAAATCCTTTGAAAACTGAACCGAGAACATTTATAGTATGTGACAGCGAATCAACTCCATAGACAAGGAAACTAGCTTCCGTCGAGGAAGCATAGTTGCCTAGACATGAGACATCATAGGCGTTTTCCCCAAAGACCGGGAAGGAGAGAATGCTAGTGAAATATAAATTGACAAGGAATATCTACAGGAGGAACTTAGTGAAATGAGTAGCAAGGCCAAGACCATGCCCTGATGAATTACCGCCAGGGGGTTTGGGGTAGAAAAGAAATGTAGTTGGTTGAGTTTGAAAGTTGGGATGAAGGATTGAGGACGATGGACACCCGTAGCTACTTTCTTTGTTTTCGATTATTGAAGATGGCGGAGGAGACTATGACCAACGATTGATATTGGAGAAATATCGAGGGAGATATCATTACTGGTCCCAGAAGGAGAAGAAGAGAACAAAGAGGGAAGAAGAACGATGAATGGCGAGAAAAAATTGCGGGGATGATAGAGAGATGAAAAATCCGTGGAAACCTGAAATATTGCAAGTTGGCAAGTTTACGAAAATACCCCACAATACTCTGTCAGACGGGCTAGATTACTTGTATACCCTTAAAAATCTGATATTCAATACAGACGGTTGGATAAAAAAAAACTCAATCAGACGGCTGATATTAGCGAGGAACCGTGCCTTCGATCTCGTGTGAAGTCACGAGAGCCGGTCCCACTTAATATGGGCCGACACCAGCGACTTGTCGATGGAATGTATTGGTCATCTTCACAACAAGAGAGATCTGCGCATACAACTGGCAAAATTAATTGTCACTCATAACAATATGAGTACATATTTTTTAACTTGTTCAACATCATTTTAAGACATACAAAGATTATAAATTAAATGCTACCAATTAATTCTGAATTTAAAAGCCCTAAATTATTAATCTACAACTCAAAAAATTAATTTTCTTCCATAAATATTACTATTACATTTTTTAAAACTTATTCTACGCCATTTTAAGACAAGTAAACATTATAGTTCAATACAAATTAATTATGAATTTATTATCCCTAAGATATTAAACTAACACTTACAAAATTAATTTTCATCCATAATAATATCAGTGTATACTTTTAAAACTTATTCTACCCCATTTAAGACAAGCATATAAGTCATCAATTGTTAAAACTTATATGACTTTTTACTTATTCTGAAGCAATGTAAGACAAGTATCCCTTATAATTTAGGTGCTACAAATTGTTACGAATTAAATGGTAAGTAATTAAACATTAAACTACAAGCCACAAAATTCACTCTCACCCATAATAATATGTCTATATAATCTTTAACTTATTCTATACCGATTTAAGACAAGTATCCCTTATCATTTATTGCTACAAATTAATTACGTATTAACGTAATTAAGCATCACACTACAAGTCACAACATTCACTCTCACCCATAATTAGTATGTCTTTGTAATTTTTGACTTAGTGTACACCATTTTTGACATGGTATCGATTATATTTTACTAATTGCTACAATTAACTGCGAATTAAATAAGTCATTAAACTACATGTCACACCGATAACAATACGTCTTATTCTGCACCAATTTAAGACAAGTATCTCTTATAAACTGATTGCTACGAATCAATAAAAAAAATACTAGTATGTCATTAAACATTAGACTACGTACAAGTCATAAAATTCACTCTTACCCATACTATATAACTTTATACTCATTCTACACCAATTTAAGACTAGTGTCCCTTACTAATTAGTAATGCTACAAATTAAATAAGTCACTTAACATTGAACTACAAGTCACGAAACTTACTCTCACCCATAGTAATATGCATTGCTAACGTATTCTACACCAAGTTAAGACAAGTATGCATTATAACTTAATTGCCAATTACTTACGAATTAAATAAGTCATTAACATTAAATAGCAAGTGATCAATATTACTTAATTGCTAATTACTTACGATTTAAATAAGTCATTAACATTAAATAGCAAGTGATCAAAAAATTCACTCTCATAACAATATGAGTATATAATTTTCAACTTATTCTTTGTGTGTTCAAGACAACCATCAAAAATAATTATTACAAATTAATTCAGACTTAATAACTAATACAACATATCATAAAATAAGGGAAAATTACATTCCACACCCATGACATTTGGCGAAATTACACACCCACCCACGAGGTTTCAAAAATTACCTTCCCCGCCCATGTGGTTTCCACTTTTTTTTACATCCGACAATTTTTCTAATTTTCATTCACTTAGGTGATGCTTAAATGTCCAAATTTGATGAAATTTTATATGAATAATGCTAAAGTGTAATATTTTGATTCAATGCCAGATTCTAAGTTTTTTAAGCTCATATGTGATATGTGGGACCCAATGAACACATGTTCACATGTCACATGTTTTATTGGGTCTCACATATCACATATGAGATTAAAAAACTTTGAATTTCATGTCGGACCAAAATATAACACTTTAGCATCGTCTGTGTAAAGTTTTATCAACTTTGGACAACATTTAAACATCTCTTAAGTTGAACAAAAAATAGAAAAGTTGACTGATATAAAAAAGGGGAAACCACATGGGTGAGGAAAATAATTTTTGAAATCACATGGGTAGGGTGTGTAATTTCGTCAAACGTCATAGGGGATGTAAATTTTCCCTAAAAATAATTTGTCAACCAACAACTGAAGAGTAAATATTGTAAAAATTTAAGCATAACTATTACCTATAATTAAATTTCATCTTTCACAAATTACTATGGCTAAAAACTAATATTATTCATATCAAAACATTTATGGTGAGAAAAAGTGACTAGAAGATGTTAACATATAAAAAAATTATAATGAAAAATGAAGTTATCTACCTCAACAATTTCAGATTAATATTTTTAGAAAATTTGTATATTTATGAAAATTTACTAATACATCTCCCATTACCATTAGTTATATATTATTATTCGCCAATGCCAAATACATCCATGAATATCTTTTTTTTTTAACCACAATCAAACTAGCATTACCATTACACCATTTTATAAGAGAAATAGAAAAGTCAGGCAACTAGCAAATCTTAACTCTAGAAAGACATAACTTAGGCCGAGCTTAAAATTGAGCCACATAATTTCTTGCCTGCCTAATTAACATGTGATCAACAATGAGTGTAGGAAGGGGACTGATACAATAGATATTTCTTCTCCAGAGCTAAGGCCAAGCAAAGGAAAAATGAGATTTTTAAGCTCCTTGACAACAAGGGAATGCTCATAAGACTTGGGAGGAGATGGAGGTTGTTGCTAGATCATATGTTGTTGACCTTTTCTCCACTTCCAGACCCGAGTCGGACTTTCATTTACTGGCATGTATCGAAGACAGAGTTATGGAAGAGAAGAGAATGAAACTGAACAAACCATTTTAAGAGGAAGAAGTGGCGTGGGGCCGTGGGCGGCCAAACATATGAACACGTTCAAAGCACTTGGGCCCGACGGGATTAACGATAATGTTCTACACTCCTTTTGGTTTGTGGTCGGAAAAGATTTTGTATCTACTGTTTTATAGGCCCTTAATCATGCTTCCTTACCAGAGGGATTAAACCATACCCATCTGGTCCTTATTCCTAAAAAGGACAGAGAAAGGGAAATGAAAGATTTCAGGCCAATTGAGTTATGCAATTCTGTTTACATAGTTATCGCAAAAGTTTTGGTTAATCCGGTGAAAGGAATATTGGATGTAGTGATCTCCCAGGACAAGGATGTGTTTGTGCCGGGGGGGCTTATTTAAGATAATATAATCGTTGCTCATGAAATTTTGTATTGTATGAAGAGGTATAAAGCCAAAAAGAATTAAGGGTTTAGGATTAAGCTTGATATGTCGAAAGCATATGATAGGGTGGAGTGGAAGTTTCTATTTAAGGTTATGGAGATGATGGGATTTCAAGGGCGGTGGCTCGAGGCAATGAAAGTGGCAGTTTCTTCCTCAACGATGGTTGTTCTAGTGAATGGGGTTCCTAGTACATGTTTTCGGCCCGATAAGGGTTTGAGACAAGGGGATCCCTTATTCTTCAATCTTTTTATTCTCTGTATGGAGGCTCTTAGCTCCAGTCATCAAGTGGCAGCTGAGCAAATGTGTACAAGTTGCTAAAAGTGCATAATTCAACCCCAGAAGTTGAGGATTGTTTTTCGCGGACGACTACATGGTGTTTGGGCAAGCTAGTGAGGAGAATGCTGGGGTGTTAAGGAATATTCTAGATAATTATAAAGAAGCCTCGGGTCAAATGATAAACGAAAATAAATCAAGTTTGGTTTTCTCTAAGGGGTTCCAAAGAACATGAGACGGGAGATCAGCAGGAGGTTGGGGAGAAAGAAGGGAAATACGTGGGAATGTATTTGGGCCTCTCTTCATTATTTGGATGAAATAAGAAAGAAATATTGGGTATATTAGGATAGAGTCCAAAAGAGGATTGAGGCCTGGGTGAGGAAGTTCTTTCAGGCGGGGAGGGCAATCTTTATTAAAAATATTTTACAGGCTATCACATCCTTTGTAATGTTGGTTTTAAACCTTCCAACTACTTTAATCGAGGAGATTCAGGGGATGATCCAGAGGTGTTGGTGGAAAGGCTCGACAAAGAATCAAGGGATAAACTGGTTGAAATGGGAGAAAGTATGGGAGGCCTTGGATTTAGAGACCTATATGCTCTAAATGAGCCTCTGCTTGCAAGACAGGGCTGGTAAATCATTTCAAACCCAGAGTCCCTTATGGCCATAAGTGTGAAAGCTAGATACTTCCCCACACCCATTTCTTGGAAGCTCAGTTGGGTGTGTCCCCAAGTTATATTTGGAGATCCATATGGGGATCTAGAAAGAGTATTGAGGAAGGAGCGAGGAAAGTTATTGGAAATGAGGAATGGACAAAACGGGAGAGAGATGGCTCATAAATAAAGATGGTAGTAGACCATGGTTATGGAGAATCCTGAATGATCAGAAGAAGAGTGGGAAAGTAGTGAATCTAATCGAATCAAGATTGTGATCCAGGAAAAGGGATATAATTGACACCTGGTTTGAGGAGAAGGATGTAAAGCTAATTTCTCGACACAAAGCTTAGCAGCTATAGTGGCCCGGATTCATGGGTTTAGGGGATGTCAAGAAATGGAGAATTTTCAGTAAAATCAGCATATATATATATATATTGACCATGCGGTCACACACAGAGTAAAGCTAGCACTAGCTACCAGTCATGCAATACGTTTTACAACGCATTACACAAAAGTAATATGCACCTAAGAATTGAATTGTTTATGTGGAAAGTTTTGAATGGAATCTTACCATGCAAAGCCCAAATTGCCCGATGATGTGGTCTCTCGGATGACCGATGAGAATTCTGTGGAGGGTGAGAGAGTTCCGCACACGCCTTGTGCTGGTGCCCGAATGTGAAAGAGTTTTGGAAAGAATGGCCTCATGAGCTACCTGATGAGCTTGAAAACGACAGAAGTTTTACAGATTGAGTTTTACATTTATGTTTGTAGGAAGAAAAAGAGAAGGTGAAAGATCTTGGAACTCACCTTCAGGCAATCTGGTTCGCCAGAGCGACCAAAGCTCGTCTAGGGTTGGGACCAGGCCTGGAGTTTCATCAGCACGGTGAGGAACAGGAAA
Source organism: Limonium bicolor (assembly GCA_023374045.1). Classification (NCBI taxonomy): domain Eukaryota; kingdom Viridiplantae; phylum Streptophyta; class Magnoliopsida; order Caryophyllales; family Plumbaginaceae; genus Limonium; species Limonium bicolor. Next base: position 313,757,142 of record CM041776.1, on the reverse strand, counting down.
TCTTCTATCGACCAAAGCGAGGTGGTGGAGCAAGAGGCGGCGAGTGCCGGATGAGAGGTTGGATCCCAGATTTGGATCGATGGAAGTGTTCTACCAAATGGATGTTGCAGAATTAGTGTTTTGGGGTTGGACGAACAAGGAAAAGTGGTAGCAGTGGCCACAGATGGAGGTTGGGTAGATGGAATCCGGCGAAAGTGGAAGCGAAAGCAGCCTTGTTAGGAATTGATCAGGCGAGGAAGCTGAAGACAAAATGTTTTTCACTGTACTCCAATTGCTTAGAAATCTTGTTAATTTTCTAAGGAAAGGGGGTGACGTTCTTCTGGGTGCAAAAATCCTATTAGATGAGGTAGATCTGATCAATAAAGATTTTGTGAAAGTGATATGGGTATACGCGTAGAACAGATAATATTCAGGCTTATGTTTTGGCCCAGTGGGGTATGAGAAGGGATGGGCTCCAGATGTTCTATGATGATTTCCCCTAGATGTTTTGGGTTTGATTATTTAATATGAGAATGCAATTGGTTATTTCAAATTTTTTTTAAAAAAAAACAATGAGCCCTCACCCCCTTTCTCTCACATTCTAACCGATAAAGGAAGGCATCTACACCTGGCAATTTGGGTCGATGGGTAGGATTGGTATCAACCCTAACCCAACCCATTTAAAATATCATCAACCCAACCCAAAAATGGATGGGCCTAACCCAACCCGCTTAAAATCCTTCAACCATAACTCAACCCACCAACCCATTTTTAAGCATACAATAATTTAGATGGATTAGGAGTAGAAATTAATAAAAAAATTTAAAAACATCCAGTGCGAGCTGGCACACAAATTAGGATGGAACAAAAGGAAGACAAGTAATCTTACTTGATCAACCCAACTTTAAACGAAGTTCATGTTATGCGAAGAATCTAGAGTACTACGGGGAGACTTATGTGTACAAATGGTTCTTCGAACTTAGAAATTTCCCATGAAAAGAATAAGTCGTACTTTATCGGTAAGTTTATTTTTATCATCTGAGCCTAGAGCTCTACCTTTGTTGCGGATGAATCCTATATAAATATGCACATGATCCTAGTGCCCTTAATAAAAAAAGGGAACAAAAATGAAAATCTTCATTATACATTAGAGAAATACATTAAAGATAAATCTTCTAAAGTTAGAAATAATTTAAAAACTGAGTGCTCAAAGTTTTTAAAAACCGAGTGCTCATACTTGAGAAAGTACGATCACAATCACTTAATCGTTACCCATAGTTGAGGAACTTTTATGCAGCAAGCTATCCGCACTGCTGGCTTCAGAATTCACTGAGAGGTCTATAATCAAGATCCTACTTACAAAAAATATATATCACCTACTTTTGTTCACCATTCTAGATAATCTAAACATACCTATGTTCTCAAGAATGTAATGACAGTGAGAATAAGAAAAACAAACCTTGGGCAGAGATGAAGAGCGACATAGACATTAACAACGACGTATATAATAAAAGATCCTATCTTACAACCGCCGAGATAGACTGTCACTCGATACCATAATGTATTCTGGAACCGACCGACCTTGGGACCGACCATGATCTAAGATCGGTCCATCACAGAAAGCCTTATGGTATTGACCGACCTTAGGACCGACCTTGAGTTTATCTCGGCGGTTGTGAGCTAAGAACCGCCGAGATAGATATGGTTAGATTTTGGTTTTCGCACCCACCTATTTCGGTGGTTCTTTTACAACCGCCGAGATAGGTGCTCAGACCTATTTCGGCGCACTCTATTTCAACGGTTTACAACCGCTGAAATAGGCCTTTTTTGTACTAGTGAAAGATGGATATAAGTCTACAAGATGAGAGCATTAGGGTTTTCAACATTATGTTAAGATCTGATTGGGCCCTTTGTTTGATATACAGCTGGTTGAGCCATCTACATAGTTAAGATTATATGATATTATTAAAGGATGGATAGTCCAACTGTATTTGGGAAGGTGTAATTTGATCTGAAAATAATATATATATATACATATATGTGAAATAATATTTTTATTTTTTATTATTAACAAATATATTTCGGGTTTTTGGTTGAGTCATGGGTTTAGTCTCTACCCTAACCCAACCCAAAAATTAGCCTATTACCCTAACCTAATCCAAAAAAAATTGATCAATAATCATGATCCTAACCCGCAAAAAATGGGTTGGATTTTGGGTTGGGTCAAAATTACCAGGTCTAAAGCCATCCACCTTCGCCTCAACCAAGGAACCTAACCAGAGAAAAAGAATCACCACCAACAATCCACATTCTAACCGTTACCTTAGATCGACAACCGCAACTCTGTCCGAGTTTCCACTACCCAATTTCTTGGCTACAACTACATGTAGCTATAGATAGCTACATATATATACACTCAGTCATTGAAAACTGTACATTTGATCATTCAAAACTGTACTGATGTATATGTACATGTATACAGTGAATTGTGATATTTCTGAATTTATACTAAATATACATACTAATTTTATAAACTGTACAACAAACTTATAAAACATGTACATTTACTCTACACAAACTGTATCATGAAAAATGTAGCCAAAGATGACTACATATAGTTGTAGCTAAGAGTCATTGTTCCACTATGATACAGGAAAGAGAGACTGTCACACCACAAAAACCTGCCTCTAATAAGACTCCCTCGGCATCGATCCTACCAGAATTCATCCTCCGCCAAAAGCAAAATAAAAGAGGGTCACTACGCTCAGTCGTGTTTTCACTTGCACAGTCGGAAAATGACCATTTTGCCCCTGCTTTAATATCTTTCAGAAATTACTAGATTTACCCACAATTTGTGACATATTACGAGGTGACCCCAAATTTCATTACGCACAGTCGGAATTCCAATACGTTCAGTCAGAAAATGACCAATTTAGGGCTAATGTAGACAAATTTATTAAAAGCGGTTCGAAAAAAGCAAAGAAGGATTCCGAAGTACTTATATAAGTAAAAAAATATATCATAAAAATTATCAGAAAAGTATACCATGACAAAGTAGACGAAAATACGAACGCGTCGGCGCAAACGGTCGAAAAACGGAGCTATAACGAAGAAGATATGACAATTTTAAGACCGGAACTCGGCGCAGGCGCCGATAAGGAAGGGCCGGCGCCGGTAAAGAAGACTGCGCGCGGGCGCGCGTCACTCTTTACCGACGCCGGCGCCGGCCCTTCCTTACCGGCGTCTGCGCCGAGTTCCGGTCTTAAAATTGTCATATCTTCTTTGTTATAGCTCCGTTTTTCGATCCGTTTGCGCCGACGCGTTCGTCTTTTCGTCTACTTTGTCATGGTATACTTTGCTGATAATTTTTATGAAGTATGTATTATTTCTTCTTAAGCACAACATTAACTATCATCGACGTATTGTTCGAAATTATTTATCAACCACTAATTACATGTCCGTTGAAGAAGAATCTATTTGAAATTCATTGAACGTGTCTATCATTTCCACCAATTTCACGTCCATTGACGAAGAATCTATTTGAAATTATCAAAATTTCCTATCAATATCAATATTAACTATCATTAACTTCTTATTCCATAGTAAAATAATCAAGCATGTTCTATTCTAATCAACAGATGAATTGGACACCAATCTAAATAGTTAGATGTATCGACATTAACTATCATCGATGTCTTGTTCAAACTTACCTATCAATTCCACTAAATTCATGTCCATTAAGAAGAATTTATTTGACAATCATCAAATTGCTCAAAAAATCTCATCGTTGAAACATATTATCAATACTTCAAAGCGAGATCGGTTTGTAGTCGGAGATTGCTCAAAGAATGTCATCTTTGAAACATATTTTCAGTACTTCAAAAGCGAGATCGTTTGTCGTCAGAAATTGCTCAAAAATGTGTTTTTATAACAAATGAAAATGTATACATCTTTGAAACATATTTTCAATACTTCAAAAGCGAGATCGGTTTGTCGTCAGAAATTGCTCAAAAAATATTTTTTTATAACAAATGAAAATGTATACATCTTTGAAACATATTTTCAATACTTCAAAAGCGAGATCGGTTTGTCGTCGGATTGCTCAAAGAATGTCATCTTTGAAACATATTTTCAATACTTCAAAAGCGAGATCGGTTTGTCATCAGAAATTGCTCAAAAATGTCATCGTTGAAACATATTTTCAATACTTCAAAAGCGATATCGGTTTATCGTCGGAGATTGCTCAAAGAATGTCATCTTTGAAACATATTTCAATACTTCAAAAGCGTGATCGGTTTGTCGTCGGAGATTGCTCAAAAATGTTTTTTATAACAAATGAAAATGTATACATCTTTGAACATCTTTGAAACATATTTAATACTTCAAAAGCGAGATCGGTTTGTCGTAAGAAATTGCTCAAAAAATGTTATTTTTTTATAACAATGAAAAATGTATACATCTTTGAAACATATTTTCAATACTTCAAAAGCGAGATCGGTTTGTAGTCGGAGATTGCTCAATGTCATCTTTGAAACATATTTTCAATACTTCAAAAGCGAGATCGGTTTGTCGTCAGAAATTGCTCAAAAAATGTTTTTATAACAAATGAAAATGTATACATCTTTGAAACATATTTTCAATACTTCAAAAGCGAGATCGGTTTGTCGTCAGAAATTGCTCAAAAAATATTTTTTATAACAAATGAAAATGTATACATCTTTGAAACATATTTTCAATACTTCAAAAGCGAGATCGGTTTGTCGTCGGATTGCTCAAAGAATATCATCTTTGAAACATATTTTCAATACTTCAAAAGCGAGATCGGTTTGTCATCAGAAATTGCTCAAAAAATGTCATCGTTGAAACATATTTTCAATACTTCAAAAGCGAGATCGGTTTATCGTCGGAGATTGCTCAAAGAATGTCATCTTTGAAACATATTTTCAATACTTCAAAAGCGTGATCGGTTTGTCGTCGGAGATTGCTCAAAAAATGTGTTTTTATAACAAATGAAAATGTATACATCTTTGAAACATCTTTGAAACATATTTAATACTTCAAAAGCGAGATCGGTTTGTCGTAAGAAATTGCTCAAAAAATGTTTTTTTTTATAACAAATGAAAATGTATACATCTTTGAAACATATTTTCAATACTTCAAAAGCGAGATCGGTTTGTCGTCAGAGATTGCTCAAAAAATGTCATCTTTGAAACATATTTTCAATTATTCAAAAGCGAGATCGGTTTGTCGTCGGAGATTGCTCAAAAAATGTGTTTTTTATAACAAATGAAAATGTATACATCTTTGAAACATCTTTGAAACATATTTTCAATACTTCAAAAGCGATATCGTTTGTCGTTAGAAATTGCTCAAAAAATGTTTTTTTTATAACAAACGAAAATGTATACATCTTTGAAACATATTTTCAATACTTCAAAAGCGAGATCGGTTTGTCGTCAGAGATTGCTCAAAAAATGTCATCTTTGAAACATTTTTTCAATACTTCAAAATCGAGATCGGTTTGTCATCGGAGATTGCTCAAAACAATAGTTCTATTGATGATCTTCTACTAGACTGCAAGAGCGATGAGGAAAGACTAAAGAAGATCAAGACTTCAAAGTGTGCAGTAAATGATGACGACAAACATGAACTACTTCATATTGACGATCTTCTACTAGACTGCAAGAGCGATGAGGAAAGACTAAAGAAGATCAAGACTTCAAAGTGGCAGTAAATGTCAATTTTTTAGTTTTAAACAGCAGGGATTTTCCATATACACTAACATTGTCTATCATTACCACCGATTCCACTAATTAATTCATTTCGACAACTGATGCCCGAAATGCATTCCACAATCCTCAAATGACTAACATGAAAACCCTAATTGGACGGTAAATGGTACAACTTATTCGACACACATCATTTTAAATCCCAGAACAATTAACAATTCAAATGACTAACACGAAAACCCTAATTGGGGGGTACATGGTAGAGGAAAAGAAGAAATCTGATACATTTTGACAGGAGAAGTGAGATGAACAGTGGGGTTAGGAATTATCTAGGTTTTAGTGCTAATTGTGGGTGCGTTAGCCCTTTAGTGTATCATGATTCTCGTGGATTCTATTTAGTGAATTCTTTTAAGAACAACGAGATCGGTTTGTCGTCGGATATTGCTCAAAAAATGTCTTTTTTAAAGACATTTAATTGTCATCTTTAAAACATATTTTCAAGACTTCAAAAGCGATTCTACTTCGGAATTACATACTTCGACAACTGATGGCCGAAATGCATTCCACAATCCTCAAATGACTAACATGAAAACCCTAATTGGAGGGTAAATGGTACAACTTATTCGACACACGCATCATTTTAAATCCCAGAAAAATTAACAATTCAAATCACTAACACGAAAACCCTAATTGTGGCTGCGTTAGCCCTTTAGTGTATCATGATTCTCGTGGATTCTATTTAGTGAATTCTTTTAAGAACAACGAGATCGGTTTGTCGTCGGAGATTGCTCAAAAAGATGTTTTTTTTACAAATGAAATTGTATACATCTTTGAAACATATTTTCAATACTTCAAAAGCGAGATCGGTTTCTCGTCGGAGATTGCTCCTAAAAGGTTTTTTTCTATAACAAGTGAAATATATACATCTTTGTAACATATTTTCAAGACTTCAAAAGCGATTCTATTTCATAGTTTCATTTTCAAACAACATTGTTCGCATGTCATTTCTCATAATGTTACAACTTATTCGACACACGCATCATTTTAAATCCTAGAACAATTAACAATTCTGTTGACTACCAGTACATGAAATCCAAATGTGTTTGCACTAATCAAGTCTGTGTTTGCACTAATCAAGTCTGTGTTTGCACTAATCAAGTCGGGGGACATCGTCTCCTCGTACTAGCTCTGAAGCGTGCATTGTGTTCCCTACGGTCCGCCTCAGCCCTGCTTCGTTTTACTATCGAATAAGAAGTCAATGATAGTTAATGTCGATAATGATAGTTAATATTGATATTGATAGGAAATTTTGATATTTTCAAATAGATTCTTCGTCAATGGACGTGAAATTGGTGGAAATGATAGAAACGTTCAATGAATTTCAAATAGATTCTTCTTCAATGGACATGTAATTAGTGGTTGATAGGCAATTTCGAACAAGACGACGATGATAGTTAATGTTGTGCTTAAGAAGAAATAATACATATATCAGAAAAATTATCAGCAAAGTATACCATGACAAAGTAGACGAAAAGACGAACGCGTCGGCGCAAACGGATCGAAAAACAGAGCTATAACGAAGAAGATATGACAATTTTAAAACCGGAACCCGGCGCAGGCGCCGGTAAGGAAGGGCCGGCGCCGGTAAAGAGTGACGCGCGACCGCGCGCGGTCTTCTTTACCGGCGCCGGCGCCGGCCCTTCCTTATCGGCGCCTGCGCCGGGTTCCGGTCTTAAAATTGCCATATCTTTTTCGTTATAGTTCCGTTTTTCGATCCGTTTGCGCCTACGCATTCGTCTTTTTGTCTACTTTGTCATGGTATACTTTGCTGATAATTTTTATGATATATTTTTTTACTTATATAAGTACTTCGGAATCCTTCTTTGCTTTTTTCGAACCGCTTTTAATAAATTTTGCCTACATTAGCCCCTAAATTGGTCATTTTCTGACTGAGTGTATTGGAATTTCGACTGTGCGTAATGAAATTTGGGGTCACCTCGTAATATGTTATAAATTGTGGTTACATATAATAATTTATGAAAGATATTAAAGCAGGGGCAAGATCGTAAAGTTTTTTTAAATTCCGACTATGCGAAGTGAAAACACGACTGAGCGTACGAGTTCAGAAATAGAAAGCACGTGAGGCTAGACATGCTAACTCGACATCAAAGCTATCCATATGAGCAGCCAAACATCATCCAACTTTCCAGACGACAAACCAAGCTAAACTCCTTTGATGTACAATCTTTCTTTTTTTATGTCTTACATCACAAGGCAGTGGAATTTCCACATGTTTCTTGGACTCACATAAACTCGATGAGACAAAAGATGATGTAACATAACATAAGCGATCGATAGTAGAATGCGCAAAACATTACAATAGCTTTTTAAGTTTAAACACAGAAGATCTAGAAGAATTATCAGCTAATTAGTGGATTCTCGTCTCCCACCACGAAATGCATATATTCATCATCATAATTGTTATGTATACTAACAAAAAAATATAATTGTTTGGCGTACTAGAAGCAATCCGGGAGTGGTGAAATGAATTTGGAATCACTTTATGTATTCGAGAGTTTGGCCATATTAATCTTCATATTTATTCTCCATTTAATATTTGATGTAATTAAGACTTGACATCATACGAAGTGCATATTATTCTATGAGCATGTTGATAAAACCAGGTCTCCCGCCAATCCTAATCAGACATGCACCACCAACGCCCAAAGTTCCTTTTTTATTCAGATATAATTGCCGCCTAAAGTTCCTTTTTTTTCAGATATAAATGCAACTTTTACTCATCTTCTACTTATGGACTTTCCAGTTTCCACCACCCCCCCAGCAAACTGCTTCCCGCCTCTGCAAACTATATAGCCACATACCTTCTTCATCCTCCTACTGTTTCCTTACCATTCCAAGAAACAACAATCCCACGCAGCCACATGCATAAAGCACACCTAAAACGGATTGATTCCAGGTATCATCCTTCTTCAGTAGCAAATTAGAGAACAGAGCTTGACCTCATTGAAACTACCTCCCTCCCAAAACATGTCTCCTCCGCCATATCCCAGCAACATGCTGATGGTTTTCTCCGAGCTAAAACAGCAAAGAGGTCTAGCCATCCCATTAATCGCAATGAACCTCTCTTGGTTCGCCAAGATCACCATCACAACCTCATTTCTCGGTCAGCTGGGATCACTCCAGCTTGCCGGCGGTACACTAGGCTTCACTTTCGCCAACGTCACAGGCTTCTCAGTCCTCAATGGTCTCTGCGGTGCAATGGACCCGATCTGTGGCCAGGCCTACGGTGCCAAGAACACCAAGCTCTTACACAAGACCCTCCTCATGACAACCTCACTTCTCCTCCTGGCGTCCATTCCCATCGCTTTCCTCTGGCTAAACGTCCACAGAATCCTTACTCATTTTGGACAGCAGGATGACATGATTGCTACCCCGCCAAGACATACCTCTTCTACCTCCTCCCTAGTCTGGCTGTCACCTCCTTTCTCAGTCCCTTGAAAGCGTACTTGAGCCAACAAGGGATCACCACTCCCATCATGATCGTCTCTGTCATGGCTACAGTTCTTCATGTTCCTATCAACATCTTCCTGTCAAAAACCAGAGGCTTACCTGGTGTTTCCATGGCTATCTGGATATCTGATCTGGTCCCAGTATTCTTACTCCTTGCATATGTCTTCATTACTGAGACGGGAAAAAAGGGAGCCAGAAGCTGGAAAGACAGTGGGTGGTTCGACCAACAGCTCGAAGATTGGATCACTCTGCTCAAGCTCAGTGTACCCTGCTGCCTCACAACCTGCATCGAATGGTGGTGCTACGAGATCCTCGTACTCCTAACCGGCCACCTACCCAATGCTAAGGAAGCTGTCGGAGTCCTTGCAATAGTCCTCAACTTTGATTACCTTCTCTACTCCATCATGCTCTCCCTGGCCACCTGCGCCTCCATCCGTGTCTCCAACCAGCTCGGATCTGGCCAACCAACACCAGCCCAGAACTCAGCACAAGTTTCACTCATCCTCGCATCAATCTCCGGTTGCTTGGGTGGGCTGGCAATGGTAGCCGCCATGGGATTATGGGGACAGCTCTTCAGCCATGACATCGAATTGGTGAGAGGGGTGAGGATGATGATGGTGATGGCTGTTGTTGAGGTGGTGAATTTCCCAGTGGCAGTTTTGGGGGGAATTGTAAGAGGAACGGCGAGGCCGTCGCTAGCCATGTATGCAAATCTTGGTGGATTTTACCTCGTAGCTTTACCCTTGGGTGTGACTCTCGGATTCACGGCTAACCTTGGTCTGAAAGGACTGCTGCTTGGGTTCTTGGCAGGAGCCTCGACCTGTTTGGTCTTGTTGGTTGTTTTCTTCGCCAGGATTGATTGGGTGGCAGAGGCTGGGAAGGCCCGAGTTCTTGCTTGCGGTGGTGGTACTGGTATGGAAGTCTCTTGTACTGAGGTACATCAATGCGAGAAAGGGTTGAACAATAAACAGGATTCTAGGGTATGAGTCCGGTTTTTATTTTTACTGCCATGAGATTAATGTAGCTGGATTTACCTTCTTCAGCAACTATAACATAAATAGATAGATCATAGTATTGTGTTAATGCAAGCTTTAGCGGACTGATTTCTCAATTGGTTCTGGCACGAGTTAGGGGCAATTAATTACGGTATCTAGAAGAACCATTAAGAGTCAATATCCAGTATTAATGCTGAGAGAACTTAGGCGATCTTTTCAAGCAAAAGTTCCTTTGAAGAAAGAAGATGACGTAATAGCTCAACCTCATAAACACAAAAAAAAGGAAAGGAACAGATCAACAATTACAAAGAAGATGATATAACGCAAGGGTTCCAAACATTAGCCTGCTGACTAACATTTTTATCATTGAAGTTTTTTCAACAAATGTTCAAGAAATCGCCAGTTTCAGTTTTCATACAGATTTACCATCAAGAGACTAGACTAACCTTTGTCAAACCCGGGTTTTGAACTCATAGCTTTAAGCTCTTTTGCCTTGTCATCAGTAAACCCTAAGTTGGCTAATATTATCTGTCCAGGGTTTCCCTCTTCACACCATATCCCCAGAAGTAAATCAGTTGTGTTGATTTCTCTATCTTCACCTGCATACACCATGTAAAACAAACACTAATTAAATGCCAATAAACACGCAACATTACCATCTAATTGGACACGCCAATCCTACAGTGACTATGTAATGTCAGCATCGGTTTCAACATTAGAGAAACACAACATCAGTTTTCATCAGACTTTGGCTGAGAGAAATTTAAGAAAGAATGAGTACATGATCAAGGGAAATGACATACCAGATTTAAGCCTTTCATCCCACAGCCCAATCTACTCTTTGAGCTGATTTTGTCAGAGGAGGATGCACGTCACTAAGATAAAACTCTTCTCCTTCTCCAAGTAATTCTAAACATTGTTCTTTGACCTTGGTAAGTGTGATTCCATGCGCTCTCAAATATTGGGCAGCAAGATTAGTTCCTATAGTGCCCATAAAATTTTTTTAAAAAAAACAACAGTTTCACATTGTAAAATCCACTAATCAAATAAAGAGAAAAGAATTTCAGAACATCAGGGAAACCAGATAGTATCTGCTAAAGTAGATAAGACATCAACTATCAGTTGCCCTAGATCACCAATATAATCTATAAAAGACACACAAGTATCCGCCAGCCATGGATATATAGACTAGTTGGAGAAACAATGCACATACTGTACTCCTTAGAGGCTCTCAGATGGCATAAGAAGTAAAACCAAGCACGTATTGATGCATACACACAATAACAGGAATAGCTTTGATGCGATCACCAAGGAACTATAGCATTACAATTACTCAATAATGTCATTAGAGATAAAGACCCAAGGGAAGAATTCCATCTTCAGTTGTTGACTGGCCTAATGCTCAATCAAGAAATTCATGCCCTAGTAAAACATTCCACCAATTCTTTATATACCCAACCAGAAATCCCCTTTGACCAAACTTACTAAGTTGTATAACTATCTACCCATACCCCATTGACCAAAATAACACCTTCAGACAAGCTATACCCCCCCCCCCCCCCCCCCCCCCCCCCCCCCCCCCCACACACACACACACACAACATCCCCCAACCTAATTACGACCCCAAAATAGTAGTGTCTTTCATAATGACCGTTCTGAAGGCAGGTGCATCGTGTATATCCGTAGACAAGCATAGCTTGCTCGTGTCTGGCTTTTGCAAGCAAACCCTCTCTTAAGGTTAGTCTTGCGATATTATTTCTCTTGCATCGTTTAACTTCATCCTCAAGAAACCTAATGCATGTAGCTAACGACAGAAGTATTTAAACAATCTTTTCATCAGAGAATGAGCTGTTCTAGGTATCAATAACACTAAGTCTGCAGTTCATACATAGGTCAAGCAAGAGCAAGCTTTTCTGCCACTGGTGCTGGTATAGCGAAAGTCAGTAAATTAATCTAGGATAGATCCATCCTTGTTCACTTCATGACTATTAGCTTCAGCTTCAACACTATAAATCACACACATCAACTACAATAACTAGTTTATCAATTTCTCACTCCCCCCCCCCCCCCCCCAACAGACACGTCTCTTTATTTCCCTTCTCTTTTTCAGTAAGCTTTCAAATTGTGGTCATCAGAAATTGCAGGTTCTGGGTTACGCACCCTAGACATTTAACAAACAAGACCGAAGAAAATAATTAACATTAATCCAAAGAAGTGAGAATCAATCTAAACCAGGTTCTATGTGTTCTGTAGCAGGAACATAAGGGTCCTGCCAATTTTTATGCTAGTACTAAATGACCACAATCTCAAGAAAACTAACTCACCCTCCCTCCTCCAACCGTGAACGTGATATAATCAAGAACTGTAAGCCATTCAACTGAGACCAACTTCTTCAACCAAACACGTGAAGTGGAAAATTAATATAAACACTAATAGCTGACTCGCAGTCACAGAAAGCGAGTACTAACCCTCGATGAGGATGCCCATGAGAATACCCGCGGTTCCAGTAAAACGATATCTGAACTTTCTTGCTTCCAATTCACCCATTGAGAACGACTTTATTGCTCTCCACGACCATCTGTGACCATATACATCCGTCCCACTCGTCAAGTTTTTGTAATTATAGTAATAGCCGCAATAACCACAATCTGAACAACCGGAAGTAAGTTCAAGCCAACTAAAATCAAATTTCCAGACATATACTCACCTGGGCACTTTACCGTCGAGTACTCTCTCGGGTTTCCTGACAAATGTGGATGCATTGGAGCGTTATAAAAGGATAACACGAGCAGTGGAACAACAAATTTGAGCGGATTTCCAGGAAGAAACTCACCCGGTCGGGAGGGTTAAAGAGGCCGTGGCGACAAATTTCGGCTGTTCAGGAGCGAGCAAGCTTTTTGAGCCGGAAGTTCGGACAGGGAAAGTGAGCGGAGTACCGATCAGCCATGGGTTCTTCAAGCCCTTTGGAATTGCGAGAGGACAAGGTGAAGGAGGTAGTTCGAAGCTCCTACTCTCGCGGCCGATTTTTAAGGAATGGGATGGCAGCCTGGGAAAAGAGTGGGCAGCCATGGACAACGTGGCTGGAAAAGGATGAGAAAATACGGAGACTCGCGGGAGTGTAGACGATGACCCGCAGGCCGCAGTCCCGCAGTAGAAGAAGCTTGGAGTAACCGGCGGTGGTTCTTTGATCGGGCCGACGGGTTATCGGGGTAGAAATTGTAAATGGGCCGTTAGGCCTAGAATTGATAGTGTTAAGGTTAAGGTGAGCAGGCCGAAGCCCGAGAACCACCTCGACTACCCAAAAGTGAGACCATCCTACACGTTTTAGGTAAATACCACCGTATTTTACGTCTCTACCTACACTTCTATAAGACATCCCCCTCTCTCATCTCACATGTTAAATACTTGGCATTACAACTTCTCAAACTTTCCAATTGCTTTAGCTAACCTATAGTCACCACACTCTAGACTAAGCCACGAGGAGAATTAAATAACCCACCCTTCAGTAATATTAAGCTCAAAAGATAATGATAGATAATACTCACTCTTTTCACACTTCTAGCAATTTTCTTAGCTAGACAACCCTCTTTAATCAATAGTTTGTTGAAGTGGGCACCACTTTGCATATAAGCTTTTTGAAGGCCAACAACACATCGAGGATCTATTAGATGAGTGATTAATTGGGTTATGAGACAAGTTTTGTATTGGATAGACTCACATTTTGACACACTGCAATTGATCTTTGGTGCTACTTATACAAGGGTTTTTCCTCCTCTTGAGAGCATTGAGAGATACTAGGGAATACTTTATCTTTATATAGGTGTGGAGGTAAGGTTAGTTTATGAAACATGTTGGAATCTCAACTCGAGTGAATAATGTTTTGAATCCATCCTTCTCATTAGTTTTACCAATGCATATCATTAGTAGTTATCTTTTGGAGCTTTTGCAAAATCTCTTAAAAGTAATTGGTTTATCCCATGTTTTAAGCAGCTTCCAAACGACACACCAGCTCCTTTGGTCACTCATTCAAGGTTATTTCCATTTAGGGTAAAGCACACATACTTTTTCATTGGTGACCAACTCATGGGTGTTAATTTGTGTTGAAGAGATTGATCTACCGGTTATCTTTTTTGATCTTCCAACATGAAATTTATTTCTTTTCATACTGTCGCTTCTAATAGAAACCAAGGACTATGATTCATTAGTAAGGACAAAATCATTCATTGTATTCCTCATGTCCTCTTGTTTGTCTTTTCTTTGGTGCGGTCACATGAGTGTCTTCTTTTGCTTGTCCAAGGAACTTCTTGACTTATAATTCTTGTTCACGACCTTGGTTCTTTTGTTCTACTTCTTTCTTAGTTAACGTTTTTCATTGGTTATCCAAGGAGCTTTTATCCTGGGCAAGTTACTTTAGTTTCTCACCTCATGCTTCTTCACCTACTCCTTTAGGCTTATTACCGGTACATACTCAGTGTGAGGGCTCATGACAAGCTCTCAATTACGCATTGAAGATTCAGAAGAGTCAATATGAAGTTATCTACTGCACAGATAACTTCTTCACTTACATTAGAGGCTTTTGCGTAACTTAAAGAAATAGCATAGTCATAATGTTTTTACATACATTAACACATAGTTCCTATAAATATCTCATAGGAATAGAGCTCTTTTACTGGTTACTCCTCTTATCCCTCAAATGTCAAATAACTTTTGCAGTCCCATTAATGCTCATTTAATGATATCAATGATGAATCTCCCTCAGCTCATCTTTCCAAAACTCTCATTGTCTACCAAACTTCACAGATCTTTGCTGATTTTCTACCACACATCTGTCATCGCCTGCTCATTCTCGTTGGTCTATCTCAACCGGCCACCCATCTTTTCCAGTTGCTCAACCTTGTCTCTTCCCGAGGAGCTTTTTTTCTCGACCGTCTGCTAACCCGGTGCTCCTCGTCCGTCAGAAGCTTGTGCCATGGGTTCTCCCACACAACATTCAATCGAGGAAATCACTTTCCAGTGTGAGGAGCTCTGGCTTACTAAAGAAGAGGCTATGCCTATCTCCATTGATGGCTTGATGGATCACGATCTAGTTCTCTCACTAGATAAATGCCTGCTCAGGAAGCTAGTCACCTCTCGAGGAGTTGACATACGGGCTATGGAGGCCACACCTTATCCAAGGTCTAGCAACTAGAGGGGCAAATGAAAATTAAGAAGGTCGCCACCCATATCTTCTTGCTGGAATTTGAGCGTTCAGGCATGCTGCATGATGTTCTTGACCGCGGCCCCTGTTCCTTCGATGGAGCTCTCCTCCTCCTCCAAAGAGTCGACAAGAAGAAAGCTCATTCGGATCATGTCTTCTCGACCTTTTCCATCTGGGTCAGAATCCATGGTGCTCCGTTTGTTCTACATAACAAGGACTCGGTCGGTAATCTCGCCTCTTGTTTTGGCACTTTCTTGATTTCAACGATGAAGGAACACACTATGGGGGGGGGGAACTTTCTACGTTTTAAAGTCTTGATCTCGGTGAATAAGCCGGTCCTCCACTGCTTGAAAATCATTCACAAAGGAGTTAAATCTACCTTGTGTGTTACCTATGAAAGACTCCTACCTATTTGCTTTAAGTGTGGTATGTTCATGCACACCACCAAAGATTGCCCAAGCCAGCAAATTATTCTCTCCGAACTCTATCACTACGTTCCATGGCTGCGAGCTTTGGGTCTTCGTATAGACTATGAGCAGGCTCTGGTGATGACTCGGACCTTAAGATAGCTTGCAGTCTCTCAGGCAAGCCTCTGTCTAGCCTAACAAACTCTCATCCTCCAAAGAATTGTAGTTCCTCCTAAGGGTGAGCATTCGGTTATTTGGTTCTACCCGAAAACCGAATTAGGAAAAATAGTTCAGTTTTGGTTCTTTTCGGTTCTACCCAAATAACCGAATTTTAGTCCGAGAACCAAAATAATAGATAACCGAATAACCAAAAATTTTTAAAGCTAGATCAATTAGAACGAAATTATAAGAAATAACCAAATTATAAAAAATAACCAAATTATAAAAAATAACCAAATTGTAAAAAAGAACCAAATTAGTCAATATTTTCCATATATGTAATTCGGTTATTCGGAAAACCGAATTACACAACCATGGAACCGAAAACCGAACCGAATAACATTTCGTTTCTAGTATTTCGGTTCTACCCAAATAACTGATTTTTTTAAAACGGTTAAAAATTTTGGTTAAAAAAACCAAAATAATGTTGGTTCTCGGTTATAACCGAATAACCGGTTACAAATGCTCACCCCTAGTTCCTCCGCCACCATAAATCCATTTGAGGACTCTTATTTTCCTAGCTCGAAGTACGCCAACACTCATCCTTTGCTCTTCAACCACCCCACAGATATGCCAAGCTTGCCTATGAGCTTCCCAAATGTCATCAATAAAGGAAAGAGTCCGGCTAGCCCTTTAGATTTTTTGAATGTTAAGAAGCGCAACTATGATAGGGTCCTCAAAAGTAGAGGCTTGCATGGAGCCGGTATCTTCCCCCCCCCCCCCTCAAAGAAGTCAGTTGTTTATAAGAAAGGAAAGACTTCCACGCTTAAGGATTCGCCCCTAGCCACCAACTCCATGCAGTCAACTGCTACTAAAGAGGTAGTCCTTGGCCAGTCCATAGACTGCCTAAGCAAATGCCTGGTGGAGCCTTCGATCATCAGGAATGGCGGGGACTTCAGATGACCATGGGGGCTGACTGGAAACTCTTCTCTGCACATTTCGCTATAAGACCAAAGCTTCACCCTTCTCAGGACTTTCATATTATTAAGCTATTATATTTTAGTTTACTTCTAGCTATGTTTCGATTAATATATACTTTCTCTTTGGATTGTACTCCTAGTGGTGCTTCTCTCGGCATCGTTGTCCTCCCTTTGCACTCCTCTTGATAGGATGCTTTCACCGTCAACTGGATAGACAATCATCTGACTGGATAGAACTGACCTTGGTTGTTCCCCTTTGGATTGGCGAGTTCGCCCCTCGTCTTAGCTATGGATCAAGAGACCCATTACGACTTCCTTTCTCAACGTTATGCTATGTTTGGATGTTCACTTTAGAATATCCTCGGTATGGGTTTTATTCATGGTTATCACTTATGTTGTCTTCTATAAATCATGTACAATATCCGATTAAGCTATGGAATTCTAGGTTTGTAACAACTAATAGCATATGTGAAGGTTAAAGTGTAGTAGGTCGATGAAGGAGAAATTTTCGAGATCTTGTTTACATGGTAGATACAGTTAGGGAGTCAAATGTACGGGAGAAAACCTAACGACAAGTGTAGCGGTCTAGTATAGCAAGTTTTCCTAGGTTATCAAACCAAAGGAGGCGATGTCTAGTTTAATCTCTATTAAAATAAAAACAACTGACTAAAGAAATCAATAACATAAATTGGGGAATCTGATTGTGAAATTAATTAAGCTAAAAGAAAGAAATAAAAGGTTGACTTTTAGTGAAATGACATAGGAATCCTAGTTTACTACATCTCCCTAGTTCTCTAATTATTCTACCTATGTGATGTCCTAATTTTAGATTGCAACATAGATCAAAATTAATCCACGTCCAGTCTCCTACAAAGTGGATTCTTAGTAACTACCAAATCCTAACTCTTGTTATGAATTTCCTAATTATTAATAGCGTTAAGATCTCATTCGGTTTGATAGTCGATTAATATGTAGACGAATTACCATATCTAGATTAATCGGTACTATTCCTGTAGTCTATAGAATGCTCCAGCTCTCACCTATGAGCAAACAAACTAATAACTCTAGCAATTTTACGGATAACAAGAGATTGATAAATTAAACAATAAACAATACTACAATATTTCTTAAATTAGTTGTAAACACAAAAGGAAGTAAAATTCACAAACTAGAGATCCATAGTAAACCAAGACTCAAACTAGCTACTCATACATAGATTAAACAGAAACAAAATTAGAGGAAAGGAAGAACACCATCAAATCTGTGAAGTGGAACCAATGGCAGAATTCATCTGTCCCTTCTTGAATCCATAGTTGTTGTTTTCGGTCAACGAGTATGGCTAGGTCCATTGTGTTTTCTCTCTCCATATCCAAGATCGGTCTCCCCTGTAGGTCAAAGATGTATACGATGTTCCATCCCTGCTTGGATAATGATGTGCGGCTGCGGTCTTGTAACATAGGTAAAAAAGATATGTTCCAAGATTATCCTTTTTCTATACGGTTGTATATGTATCACAAATATAGGTTAACGATGTGTAAAGATCGATCATTTAATCGATCCCCATATCATATTAACATGCAACACTCTGTATGTATGCGGCTATCTTTTTCCTTTTTTATCAAAGATGTTGCCTCTCATCATGGGTCATGATGCCAACAAAAAAGAAGTTGGTTCACCAAGATGTACGCGGCCTTGATAGAAGTGGATGAATGGCCCGTGTGAATGTCATGCATTGGCCTGAGATGTTTTCCATCATACCCCCCCCCCCAAATCATGTCAAAGTTTGGGCAGTAGCTTCATTGACAGATTGATCCGGGTCAAGATAGTTAGACGACCTAGACCAACCCTTATATATTCCAGAGATAGGGCTGTCAATCTTGACATGAACCCGAAATTCGACCTGGAACCAACACACTAAAATGCAGGTTTGGGTTGCAATATCAACCTAGAAACATTTTCTGGTCGGGTTTGGATTGGGTTGCTAAAAACCCGGGTCGATTTCAACCCGTAACTCGAAAACATTTTTTAAAAAGAAAAGAATATAGATATATATATATATATATATTCTTATAGTTATGCATCATAACCTTAAATATATTAGTCATGTAACCATTTATGGTTGATGGTTTTAATGCTATGTTATGTTGTCTTGGTGATTTTGTGTAGAATTTGTATTGATAGTACAATATTTTTAATTTTAGGTCGATTTTGGGTTGATTTCGGGTCGTTGGGTTGGTTTTGGGTTAACAAATCATAACCCATTTTAGGTTCGGGTCGGTTTCAGGTTGAGGTAAAACATGAGCAAGTTGGGTTCAGGTTGAAGTCAACCCAACCCAAAACCCGAAATTGACAACCTCAAGGACCAGAGAAGACGTGTTTCCTCCCGTTTGGTCCAGATTTGATCTCTAAGCTATTGTCACGTACTTCTAGACCTTTTCTTCAACATTTTAACATGTTTTAGCATGAAGAACGCGTGTAAGGGACGTTATTAATATTTAACGTAAGTTAGCACTTAAGTGAAGAAACATATAACATTATTTCCTCAAGTAATAGACAATTAAAGCACATAAATATAGATAAATTTCATACTTATCAACTATCTCAGACAGCTTTAAGCAAAAAGATTTTTGAGGTTGTCATTAGGTTCAATTTAAAACTTGCACGAACATTATCACCAAAATTCAACATTTATTGGCATCAAGAGAAGCATATTAAGTAAAACAAGAAAATAAACAAAAACAAGTGGCATAAAGCAATAGTAGAATGACACTCTTACCTCGCACTTTAAAATGAACAATGTCCTCATTGTGCCACCAGGGAATGAGTGAAAAAAACTTATAATATTCAGAGAAATTGACAAAGTTCAAAGGAAAATAACAGAGACAGTTGGAACTAAAAATAAAAATTAAAAGAAATTAAAACTAAGATTCCCCTGGATTTTGTTGTCACCATAATTAGAATGAGCCCACACTTAAGCATTGCTCACGCAACGCAGCTTGGTTGTAGTATCATCATGAGGAACTCATCTGAAAGATAGACACCAAAAGCAACCAAAACTAAAAATGGTTAAAGATTGGTGAAAAGAAAAATAGAAAAGAAACTATAAAAAGAAATTAATGCAAAAGCAAAAGTAAAAATTTGAATACTAAGTTAACTCCCAGTCATCTATCATTCTTTCATGCATGTGGCTAGACGTACCTCGTTGTCATTCGGGGTCAAATATGAATGTAGAAATATGTCGCAAGAGCTGGGTGGAGCGGGCACATACATCTTTATAGAATGACTCAGATCAAACATAAACAAGACCTCAAACTCCAAATAATGATAATGCAACCTCCACCAATCATTCGTCAGGTGGTTGTGTTGAAGGTAGTGATCCTTGATGTGAGATCACAATGTAGCTGGTCCTCCTCAAAGTCAAGGATGTAGACATCCTTATCGTTCAGTTGACGCTCAAAAGAGGAACCGTCATGAGAATCAACTCCAACGGGAAGCAAAGGCTTCGTAAAGTCGATGAGATAGATCTGCTCTGATTATTTATCCACAGGTGCAGATAGGAAGTCGACTGGAAAACTCTTCGCTGGTGATGGAGACATAATAGATTGTGTAGCTTCACGAATTGGTTCATTCTCTAACTTTATACCTTCACTAATTTGTTCATTCTCTAACTCCGACATCTATGCGATCTTTCAGGAGTGTTGTAAGATCTTACAACGGTTGTTCTTAGTGAGGTTGTTACTCACGAGGAACTAGGTGCTGAGTAACAGTCTGACGACGAACTCGATATTCAGAGAACAGCAACAGAGGGAAGGATATTAGATACACGTGAATCCTCACTATATTAACTCGTATCAAACAAGATACAATCAAGCATTCATGGAGAACAGACTCACCATGAATAAACACGTAAAACCCTAGGCTACTCTCTTCCTAGTGTTTTTACAATCTCTCTCTTTTTCCTTCCAGTATGCTTTTTCTCAATCAGAAAGCCTAACACGTCTTTTACATGACTACTACTTAAATAGAATAAACTATAAAATCTTTCCAAAAAGATCCTATACTATAGATAAAATCCTTAACGATAATATCATAACAGCACATAAAATCTGTTTAGATTTTATGCTGGTTATATTAAAAGATAAACACTGACAAAATAATATCCCACGAAAATCTCCAAAACGATAGCCTTTATTCTTCTCTCTGTTCAGTCTTCAGATATCTCTGTTTGGTACACAGACACAGTATGTTACACAAAGTGACTAATCAAAAACACCAACATTTTCCCCCTTTTTGATTATGGCAAACTCTGTATAGTGTGTCTGTGTTGTTCCCCCTGAATAACTGCAGTAATCTTGACATACGAGAATAACTTCCCCCTCAATATATGCTCTTATGTGCGTACGAGAAGTATCCAGTAACAAGATGAAAAGGTCATTAGAAATACCATAGATAACGATCAAACAGTAAGCCATAAGCATAGTTCCAGGCATAGTTTCAGACACACATATATCAACATGCATTTCCCCCTTTTTGATTGGGCAAACTCTGAGTCTTGAACTGATGCATGTTCCCCCTTATTCGCTGCTTCACTGCTTTCTGTATTCACCCATTGTCATCACTCAAAAGCTTGTGTCTGGAACTGAGAACGTTCCCCCTGAATTATTGCATCTTTGTTCATCGCCAGATAGATTTAGACACACACATATGTGAGACACACACACATATGTGTTCAAGACATCTTTCCCCCTTTTGCCGAATCAAAAAGAAACTAAGGTATGAACCTCATAAGTAGGGGGTAATGGTGTGTCACAGACTGATCACTTAGAACAAGATGAAGAATCTGAAGGAGATAGAATGCCTTCTTGACGAAACTGATAGGACTGATTAGACTTTGGTACCCAAATTTGTTTAGGCTCAACTGTAGGCACACACTTAGTCTGAATTATAGGAACCCATCTTTTAGTGTGGAATTTGTTGGCTCTATATAAGCTTTGCCTTGATGATTCCGCACGCAATTGTTTTCTCAACAGTTTGGGACACCATCTTATCTTGTGTCCTAGTTGATGACGTACCAGCACGAGTTCTCTAGACTTAGAATGACCAGGTTGAGTCTTCAACTTTCTTGTCTTAGATTGAGTGGGTTTCTCTAGTTCAAATCCCAAACCGCACTTACTGGAGTTGTTATTGAACAACATCTGATTCAGATTTGCCTTTCCAGTATACCAAGTGGGATTAGTCTGTGTCTGAAGCTCTAACTTCCGATTTGCATCAGCTAACATGCCCGAGAGAGTTTCACATTCCCTTTTTAGTGATTTGTTACGATCTAAAAGGGAATTCACTTCTTCTTGTGCCCAACATGGAAGAGTGAGAATTCTAGTCTCTAAAGAACTAACAAAGTTGATCCTTGGCTTATCCAGACTCTCTTTGACACAGTTTTTGTTTTCAGTCGAAGACTTACTCAAATCTTCCACTTTAGCTTTGAGTTCTCTGATCTCAGTAACATACTCATCTACGTCGAAATCCTCATCGGAGCTAGTAGGACTTTCAAGACTCTTTATCTTGTCTTCCATCCTAACTATCTTATCCTCATACCCAAGTTTTTGCGATTTCAGTTTCATCAATGCTTCAGACAAAAGATCAAATAACTGTGTCTTTGACATAGAATCAAATGACTCTTTCACATGAGTTAAACATACCTCATCTTCTGGGAGAGTCTTGTTTAACTTTCCTTCCGCCATAAAACAGAATTCCGTGTCCAAACTCATCTCATCTTCTTGGACAATTGCTGTCATACACACTTGATCTTCATTCTCAGGTTCTGAGTCTGTACTTGAACCATCTTCTCCCCAAGCCGCAACAGCTGTTGTTGAGAATTTCTTGACTTTCTCCTGAAAATTATCCCTTTGTGGCAAAGGACAATTTTTGACCTCATGTCCAGGTTTGTTGCACCTGAAACAGATTATTGGACCCTTCTTTGATTTGTTACGATTAAACTTAGAATTCTGACCTCGCCGTCCTCCAAAAATCCTTCGAATACCATCAGCTATCTTGATAATTTCTTCCTCTTCATCTGTACCAGCATTACTCTTCCAAGCTTTCAAGGCCAGATCTTTGCATGTTGTTGGCGAAGAGATTGCTCCCTTCATCTTACCTTCATAGACCATCAGCTCAGAGCCTAACTCCTCGAGGGACATTTTTGACAAATCCTTGGTTGTTTCTAGCAAAGTTGTATAGTGCAGCCAATCCTTTCCGAGACTGTCCAGACACCTTTCATTGATAGTTAGATTATCCAGTGTGACTCCCACAGTCTTCATATCACTCAGAATCTTGTCAAACTTTTCAAGTGTCTGTGTAACAGACTCACCTTCAAGCATTCTGAAATTATCAAACTGTCTTCTGAACTGTTTTCCTTTTGCCTTTCTGATCGAATCTGTTCCTTCATAGGCAACTTTCAGAAAGTTCCAAACTTCTTTAGCAGTTAGTATGCCAAGAACTTTCTGCTGATCACCCTCTGAAAGTGATGAGACAATCACTCTCAAGGCCTGCTTGTTCTTACTGAGTAGCTTCTTGTCTTTATCATTCCAATCCTTCTTCTCCTTAGGCTTGGTAACTCCATCTTCAGTAACCTGCGGGACTAAATCGCCTTCTGTTACGACTGTCCATAGATCATAGTCTATCGACATCAGTTGATGTCCCATTTGTTCACACCAGCAAGCATAATTGAATTTTGTAAGCTTTGGTGCTTTGACGTTGTGTAAGAACCCATGTTGATCACCCTTTGAAGATTTCTCTCCTAGACACCAAAAGGGAACCTGCTCTGATACCAATTGTAAGATCTTACAACGGTTGTTCTTAGTGAGGTTGTTACTCACGAGGAACTAGGTGCTGAGTAACAGTCTGACGACGAACTCGATATTCAGAGAACAGCAACAGAGGGAAGGATATTAGATACACGTGAATCCTCACTATATTAGCTCGTATCAAACAAGATACAATCAAGCATTCATGGAGAACAGACTCACCATGAATAAACACGTAAAACCCTAGGCTACTCTCTTCCTAGTGTTTTTACAATCTCTCTCTTTTTCCTTCCAGTATGCTTTTTCTCAATCAGAAAGCCTAACACGTCTTTTACATGACTACTACTTAAATAGAATAAACTATAAAATCTTTCCAAAAAGATCCTATACTATAGATAAAATCCTTAACGATAATATCATAACAGCACATAAAATCTGTTTAGATTTTATGCTGGTTATATTAAAAGATAAACACTGACAAAATAATATCCCACGAAAATCTCCAAAGCGATAGCCTTTATTCTTCTCTCTGTTCAGTCTTCAGATATCTCTGTTTGGTACACAGACACAGTATGTTACACAGAGTGACTAATCAAAAACACCAACAAGTGTCCACCACTTCAGGGATCGGAGAATCAAGCTATGTACCACTCCACACAATTACTACAATAGGTTGTTCGACCTCATGAATCGTTTCACATTCAAGTTGGTGGGCCGTTCGAACCACCAAGGCTTGCATTTCCTCATTAATCTTCTGAAGGTTAATGACGGAGGTCTCATGCCTAGTGGATCTTGATTTACAAGACGATCTGTCAAGAGATTGTCTAATATTGAGGGAACAACCTGATAGTGAGCACTCTTATGGTTTCCTCCACACGTCTGGGAGACAATCCACTGGCTGCTATTTTGTGCAGCGTAATAATGTCCAGGTTACGGTCGTTCTTGAAGAGGAAAAGACAATGAAAAGTCTGTCAGGCGACCCTCCAATCTAGAGGGAGCAACCTGATAGTGAGCACGCTCATGCTCTCTCTTCACACGTCTCACACATAACGCATTGGTTGTAGCTCTCTGCAGCACAATAATATCCAGGCTAACCTCTTAGTTGATGGTACATCCCAGCCATCAGATTAAAGTACCTCGAGAGAAACAAAACAAAAATTATAAACATAAGAAGGAAATAAAATAAAAATATGTAGATAAAACAAAAATACAAATATAAATAAAATAAACAAATATTAAAAGGAAAAATATAAATTAAGTAAGCAAATAAAACAAAACAAAATCTATTGAATAAAATTAATTGAAACGACAAACAACTACAAAAATAAAATAAACAAGAAATTAATTAAAAGAACAAAAACATAAATTAGATAAAATAGAATAAACATCAAATAAAGAAAATTAAATAAACTGAACTAAAAAACTAATATAATTAAAAATCTAACCATAGAATAAACATAATTAAAAATTAACTAATATAAAACTAGGAAACAAAACTAAAAATAAAATTAATAAACAAATATAAACCAAAAGTAAACTAAAATACATAAATCAAGAAAACAAAATAAAATAAACTAAATAACCGTGCCTCCATGGAAATGGTGCTAAAAAATTATACGGGTGAAAACCTAATGACAAGTGTACAGGTCCAACGTAACAAGTTTTTCTAAGTATTCCTTAGGTAATCGAACCAAAGAAGAAGGTGCCTAGTTTAATCTCTATTAAAATAAAACAACTAAGAGCTAATCAAAAGGGCAGGCGGGCCGGGTTGAGCAGGGCCGACATTGATTTAGGCCCAAACAGGCCTATATTTTTGTCCAAGCCCATTTTTAAATTTTTCAGGTCGGGCTACGCCCGGATTTATTTCAATATTTTCCATTGCTCGGCTTGTTTTAAAATTTTTATATTATTATTAATTTTTTATAAATATATAGATTATATAAAATATTAATATATACTAAATATAATATTAATATATGTTATAGATAATATTAATAGATATTGATATAATTTAGATAAATAGTAAAAGATATTATATAAAATTGAATTCAATATATGTTATATTATATTTATAAATATATACATATAATAATAAACCGGGTCGGGTTGGGCTTAGTTGCGGGCCTAGAAATTTTACAGAAGCCCAACCCGGTTTTTCATTCGGGCCTGATTTGTTGTCCAAAGCCCTCCTAGAAATTTTATCGGACAGGCTTTTCGGGTTTTATTTTCGGACAGGTTCAATGTTGATCAGCTCTACAACTAACTAAAGAAATCAGTAACTAGAAATTGGGAATGTTGATTGTGAAATTAATTAAACTAAAAGAAAGCAATAAAATGTTGATCTTTTATGAAATGACAAAGGGATCCCGGTTTACTACTTCCCCCTAGTTCTTCAATTCTTATACCTATGTGATGTCCTAATTCTAGATCACAACCTCGGATCAAAATTAATCCATGTCATGTCTCCCACAAAGTTGATTCTTACTAGTAATTACCAAATCCTAACTCTCTCGTTACGAATTTCCTAAATGCTAATAGCATTAAGATCTCAACCGGTTTGATAGTCGATTAATATGTAGACGAATTACCATATCCAGATTAACCAGTACTATTCCTGTAGTCTATTAAATGTTGTAGTTCTCACCTATGATCAAACAAACTAATAACTCTAGTAATTGTGCGGATCACAAGAGAGACTGATAAATTAAACAAAGAACAATACTTCAATCTAACTAGTTGTAAACACAAAAGGAAGTAAAATTCACAAAGTAGGGATCCATGAAGTGGAACCGATGGCGAAATCTAGTCCTGCTCCCGTAGTTGTTCCTTTTGTCCCCTATCGATCCACGGTTGTTGTCTTCTATTAATGAGTGCGGCTAGAACTGTTGTGTTTGCTCTCTCCACTTCCAAGATCGGTCTCCCCTTGTAGGTTAAAGATGTATACAGGATGTTGCATGTCCACGTGGATAATGGTGTGCAACTACTGTCCTGTAACATAGGTCAAAAAGATATGTTCCAAGATTGTCCTTTTCTACGTGGTTGTATATCTATCCAAAATATAGATTAAATATGTGTAAAGATCAATCATTCAGTCGATCCCCCTATCATATTCATGCGCAACACTTTTGTATGCATGCAGCTATCTTTTTCTTTCTTTTGTCAAAGATGTTGCCTCTCATCATGGGTCGATAATTCCAGCCCAAAAGAAGTTGGTACCCTAAGATGTACGCGGCCATGAGAAATGAATGAATGGTCCATGCGAATGTCATGCATTGGTCCGAGATGTTTTCCATCACACATACCCGAACCATGTCAAAATTTAGGCAGTAGCTTCGCTAACAGATTGGTGGGTATGTTTTGTCAAACAGAGACCTGCACCAACCCCGAAGTATACCGAAGAAAACGTTTTTGCTCTCATTTGGTCCTGATTAGATCTTTAAGCTATTGTCACACACTCCTAGACCTTTCCTTATGCATTTTAACCTGTTTTAGCATGAACACTACGTGTAAGGAACGTTCTTAGTATTAAACATTAACTAACACTTAAGTAGGGAAACTTATAACATTATATCCTAAATTAATAGACAATTTAAGCACATAAATATGTATAAATTCTCCACTTATCATCAATGAACGTAGTCAAATTTCAAGTACGTGTAATCGAAAATAGACCTTTTTGCCCTTCATTTTTAAAATTTATTAAAAACTACAATATCCACCCACAACCTTTGGCATATTATGAAAAAGTACCCGAATTCCATTATTTAGGGTAACAAAAAACAGTCAAAAGCGAAAAAAAGGGGAACAAAATTTGCCTCGGGTAGCAGACGTCGACGGCCACGTAGGTGGGTCGGCGCCGACGCGCGGCTGAAGATGGCCGTCGAGAACTCCAGGCATTGACAACTGCTATGTTATACGGGCGGCGATAGAAGTATTACTGTGTGGCCGTCAACGGCCACTGGAAATGGTCGATGGTGACACTCACATTTTGTAGTGGGTGGAAACACAGGCTAAATAGGGAACCGACCGGTTTTGACCGGCTTTGGCGGGTTTTTTTTTTCTATTTTGACCTCTTTTTGACTAGTTTTGACCTTTCTTGAACCGGTTCTGGCCTCAAGTTTGTGCTTCATTTGTCTGTTTGTGGCTTAAGTATGCACTTCAGTTGTTTACGTTGACCACAATAGATGTGGGCTCATTTGCATCAAAGAATATGGTGCGGTAGCTGATGGTGTGTGAGGCGATGAAGCAATCCGAGTAAGATTAACAACAAGGAAGGCAAGGGCGATGTTATTACTGTATAACCTCTGAATCAAACAAGTTCCATCCTGTTATAATTGTAAAAAGGTTGGTCGGTGCTTCTATTGTTAATCTTTACATTTGATTCGGTGGTATATAGGCAGGTAAAATGTTAGGTTACTAGTGCTCATATTATGCTGTTAATTCTTACATTTAATTTGGTGGTACATAATCAATCAAAATAGACCAAAACTAATTAAAACTAATCAGAACTAGTCAAATTTAGGTCAAAACTGGCTAAAACTGGTGAAAACCGATCAAAAACATCAAAAACAAGTCAAAACCCGGTTCAACGCGCATCAGGGGCTACTAGCCATCGCACCCGCTTCCATCCCCACGTTGACACTTGCCTCTCTGTGCCCGAGTTGACGCCCGCCCTTCACCTCAGTCGTCGACGCCCACTTTGTGGTCATCCTGTTTTTTGACGTTTTCACTTATTTTTTTCCTATTATGTTCTATTTTCAGAGTAAACCTACTAAAACTATATTTTTTGGAATAGTGTAGGTGTGAGTGTATTTTTTGGGAATAGTGGGGTTATGAGTGTAATTATAGAAAATTTGGAGTAAGGGTAATATAGTAAAATTCTTTTAAATTCCGACTGCACGAATTGGAAACCCGACTGCGCAAACAAGATCGTTAAAGTTAACATGTGAACATAAATTGAGAATGAAGGAGGGACAACATTTTATACATTAATAACATCAAATAGTGATTATACATAATCATAGTTTGAACTGAAATTTGCTTTGGAAATATCAATTGTGTTTATCTTATTTTATGTTTAAAGTAAAGTTAATGAGTTGTGGTAATTGTCACCCTATATACTACCTCCCGTTCTTAATAGATGGTGTTTTGGGTGTTGTCATTTACTTTCAAAATGATGTTCTAAATTTTTTTACCACTTAGTTTTCATATTACCCCTTACTTTTCTCTCTCACTCACAACTCTTTTATTCCTTATAAAAATAAGTAAGGATAAAGTTGTCCAAAACTTGTCCCCTTAACTTCGGTTTTTTGTACTAGAAAATCATATACGAAGAACAGGAGGAAGTATATTTTAGTGAGTTATATCTATACTTAAAATATAAACATATATATATATATCATATTGTGAGTATTTTTATTTTAAACATTTATTATTTACTTTAAAAAAAATTAATGTTAATATCAAAGAGATATATTGTTGTACAAAATTTGGCCCCTTTAAATTTGAAAATTTAGCTCCACCCCTCCATTAGCAAACCTTTTTGGCAACAATCGTTTCATCAAAAGGACAAGTGATCCAACCTTCCATAGGGAACATGTTGTCCATAGCAGTTACGTTATTAGGGTTTGGTTTTGTCTGTGGGTTTGTAAGTGTGTTGATGATGTCACCCTCTTACTCCTATATACTTTCTAAGACCTCATATTTTATGCTAAGCTTAGACGTTAGTTTTAAAATTAGTAATATAGTTAGGCATGTAATCTTTTAATTGCAATATATGTTGGGCTGGAAGATTTTGAAAAAGAAAAAAAGACAACTTGGTCTTTTTTTTTTTTTTTTTTTTTTTTTTTTGGAATAAAGTGATGTGTAATATATAATAACTGGAATGAAATGTTAGATACATAGGAGCCCTATGTATCTGATAACTAAACGAGCAAATGCTAAGGGAGGTGTGGAATACAAGATTCCCTAGCAGTAAACAAAAGCCATGGCTCGCTTGCATCTTTCAATCCAGAGGTGATATACAACGTTGGCGATAGCTGCTCGTTTAAACAAGGTCGACCTAAGGCACAACATGTCTTGGCTACACCCACATGTAGCCAAGATAGCTACATTACATATATATGTAGTAGAAGAAACATGCACATTACTTACAAATATTGTACACAAAAATAGTACTTTGAGTATAATTGTTTATTATACAGGTTTTTGTTATTCATTATACATATTTCATTATTGGTTGTACAGTAAATGTAACTATCTTTGGTTACATATACATGTAGCCAAGAACTTGCCGCATTGTATACTAAAGGTTCCTAAATGTTGTATTTGTCTGTTTTTAATAACTTAATAATCCTTTCAACGATATAACTTTGTGACTAACCAATATGATAAGAGAAAATACTTTCAATCCGTAATCTTGTGGATGGAGATCTTCTCAGTTTGCAATAACAAATATGTGTGTCTTGTTATTCTTCCTTCACATTTTAATAATGGTGAATAAACCTACCAAGTCCCATTTGACCATCTATAATCTTACTTATTTATGAAATCCTGACTTAAAACGATAACTCATTCTTTGTTTGTTTATTTGTTTTTTTCCTAAAAATTGTAGGCACACCCTTTAAAATCTTTAAGACAAGTTGTTTAATTATGAGAATTTATTTTTCTTTAATTCAGTAATTGAACTATGTTACATGATCTATTCTTATAGTTTTGATAAATATTGGTATCTTTGTTTCAAGTCCTCGGATTTTTTTCCTTTGAGAAAATAAGTCCACAGATTACACAAGTTACGTTTTGTTTTACTTTATGTTTTCTCATTGATTTACGTAACAGCTCTAATAATTAAATTGACAAATGATGTTAGATTTGTCTTAAACAATAAGTAATTGATCTCGATCATCCCGTAATCATAATGATAAAATAATATTATACTTTATCTGCTTATTTTATATTTCAAGATGCAAAAAGTTGCACTACAAGCCGTAAAGTAATTTGAAACCACGAATAATTCTGAAAAACGTATAAATAAAATACAGCTATTATAAAGTAACTTGTACATCGCATCTAACCCCGTAACATGTCATCGAATATTAAAAAGAGAACTCTCTTTTTATATTTAGTAAAATATATAGTATAATATGGCTCTGAGTTCGTCCCCATTCCTAGAGAATCATATTAGTTGTTATCTTATAATATTGCAATTTAATTAAATATATGGATTAATTATCTATTATTTTGAAGACTTAAAAGTAGTAATCACCATCAAATTGGTTGGGT
This sequence comes from Limonium bicolor, assembly GCA_023374045.1. Classification (NCBI taxonomy): domain Eukaryota; kingdom Viridiplantae; phylum Streptophyta; class Magnoliopsida; order Caryophyllales; family Plumbaginaceae; genus Limonium; species Limonium bicolor. The sequence continues at coordinate 313,726,083 of CM041776.1, read as the reverse complement.
GCTACCTATTCTAGCTGGTCAATGGCTCGCACCTTGTCACTCTTGGCCCTCTGCTAATTGGTTGCCCTTTTTTTTCTGTTAGATTTATGCGCACATAATATTTATAGGGAACATTCGCCACATATGATTAAAAACTTTACTTATTTAAAAATAAGATTAAAAACTTTACTAGTTCATAAAACATCACGTTTTTAAAATAGTTTTTGACTTTTAAATTTAAAAATACCACAAACTTATAATAAATGTTAAATTGTCCGTTAATGGAGGGTGCACAAAGATGATTTTGCCCATGGTTAAATCTTTGCTTATAATTTCCACTTCACAAGATACTATATTTTAATTTTTTGAACTTTACGGGATACCATAAAAAAAATATTCATGTGAAATCACATATAACTGTCAGCATGTTCCTGTAGGTATATTCCAACTAGACCTGGTAAGATGGGTTCAACCCCAATCCGACTGAAAATCAGTTTGTTTATAGTAGTTTGTGTTGACTTTTTCAACCCATTTATAAATTGGGTGGGCTAGGATTGAGGAATTCATAAATGGAATGGGTCAGGGTTCAAGTAGTTCAACCCGTCAACCCGCAAGTCTATTTCTTTTCACAAAATTATAAAGCTTCTAGATTATAAACAAGGCATACACATATAAAATTTTCAAAAAGATTTTTCATTCCCTTTTCAGCATATATAAAACATACAATTAAATATCCTTGGTTTTTAATTATCAATTAAGTTTGAATTTATTCTTATTATATATATTTATATGTGTGTATGCTTACATTTAATTAATTTTGAAATTCCATTAAAACACATTATCTGTATATTACATTTAATTATGTATTAGTTTATAATATGTTTTTATGTCTATAAAACATTATTTAGTTATGTAGAAAGTTTAAATGAGTTATCGTAGGTTGATAAGTTGGGTTAGGGTTGAAATTTTGAATCTATTAACTGAATGGGTTGGGTTAGGGCAGACACTTTTTCAAATAGGTTAGCTCGGGTTTAGGCTAATCTGATCCGCCAACTCATTTCGCCAGCTCTAATTCAAATGTAAACTTTTTTCTCTCGTTTCTCCCAACGTTTACTTTCGTCATTTTTAGCCCATTAAGTCATTCAAGTGGTTGTATCTATGCACAAACACGTATGGCTTCATCAAACACCTCCCAAATCTTGTTTACAACACAAATTAAAGAATTCTTTCAAACCATATACTGTAGAGGGATGTGACTGTTCCTGAAAATCAGCACTAGTCTCAGCCCTTCTTTCCTTCGCAATCCCCCCCCCCCCCCCCCCGCGCAAGTCCTCTGGTTCCCAAGATACAACCACTTGAATGACTTAAATCGGGCCAGAAATGACAAATGTAACCATTGGAAGAAGCCAGATAAAAAAATTACCTTTGGAATATAGTTGTTGGAACATTCTGACCGTTATATATATTATATATATATATATATATATATATATATGTGGTATCTGTGAATTTTTGTTTGTGGTATCCCGTAAACTTTAAATTAAATTATAGTAACCTGTGAACTGGAAATTATGAGTAAGGTTGAACCAGGGGTAAAATCGTTCTTTCGGACCCTTAGTTGACAGAGTATTTAACATTCGTTACATGTGAGTGGTATCTCGTGCAATTTGAAATTTTGTTGTGGTATTCTAAAAACATTTTTAAAATATGTGATATTTTATGAATTAGCAAAAAAAATTAGTGATATTCCATAAATTTTCCAATACTTATATTATAATTCGTCTTGATATTTCAATCTATTCAAATCAGTCTCACTGAAAGAGAAAGAATAGTGCATTTTTTTCCTACGCATCAGTAGGTGAAATCTTTTTTTTGGTCAACAAACGGAGGCAGAGCCTCATATTATTAGGTTCCAATGAGCAATTGCTCTTTGGTGATGGTTTAAATACAGGAAGGAGGGTTCTCAAGAAAGTACACACCATAATCTCTATAAACCCCCAATTTGGCAAGAGTGTCAGCTATGCTATTTGCACATCTAGGAGTAAAAACTACCCGCAAATCCCAACCAGGCTCAATAAGATTTATACATTCCCTAATAAGGGGTCTAAGGGGGAGATTAACCGGACATTGGTGAAAGTAATCTACAAGCAGAGAAGAATCTGAGCAAATGATAACATGCTCCATTCCTTTCTCCTTCGCTAATTGATGGCGATCCGCAGAGCCATGGCTTCAGCATGTAGGGCGCTTTGCTTTCCAAAAGAGGCATAAAAACCCGCGATCCATACACCTTTATGATCTCTGAATACCCCACCAGCAGCCCATTACCTGCAGAAACATGAAAGCCCCATCAAGTTGATTTGATATAGCCCGTTTCAGGAGGAGACCAAGTTGCTCGCCCCAGAGGCACTTTACAATTCTCTCTGTAAGTGATCATGTAACACCCTTAAAACGGCCTAAGAGTTAAGGGTGCTACACGCCGTTATTGCTACCTAATAACGCAAGGCTCTAAAAACACTCAAACGCAATAAAGGCCCAAAACAAAGTTTACATAAATATTGCAAAATAATGTATTCAAATACAGTGGAACAAATGCCAAAATCCCAATACGAAACTGAGTCAGAAATGAAAGTCAAAAGATAAGGCCCGAAGGCTACAACATCTCAAAGTATCAAACTGAATGAACATAAAAGCTAAATACTATAGCTCCAGAACTCAAGATGATCCTCGCTGATCAATCTGCAAAAATGTTAGAAGTAGGGGAATGAGCACACAACTATGCCCAGTAAGCAGCGACCGTCATCAGTAAGGTCGCTCAAAACAATTGAAAACAGAAGAAGGAGAAGATAAATATTTATCCACAATTCTCAATATCCAGAAGCTTTCAGAACAGAAACAGAGTGGAACTCAAGGGGGTTCCCATATCAGAAACAGTCAGAGCGCTTAAACAGAAAGGGGACAAAACACATTGCACACACACAGAAGGGTCGGAGACCCATAGACCATACCAGGTCTCTCGGCAACGCAGAAATGACTCGAAAGAGCCAAAGGGTTCGTCAACCCCACAGAACAGAAAGGAATGACCCACACTCAGAATGACGTCTACATGGTATACCACGGAATAGCTCGACCCAGCCATTCACGGCTCAGAAACAAAGTGTAATGTCCCAAAACAGAAGGATTGCTTAAACAGAAGCAAAGTTGCATTTAAATATGCCAAAACACTCATAAACCAGTAGTACAGATCATAAGGAATCCAATGCCGCAGACGGCACTCAAATCGGAGTTCAAAGAAGAAGTTATGGTGAAAACAGAGGGGTGTCCGAACTTGTGTCCGAACATCGAAGTTCGGACACAAGTCGAGACTCAAAACCAGAGAAAGCCAAATGTCCGAACTTGTGTCCGGACATCAATGTTCGGACACAAGTCGAGTTGAACTCAGATAGAGGAGTTCAGAATGTCCGAACATCCAAGCTCGGACGGATGTTCGGACGGGTTTACGGGAAAACACGCGGAAGGTCCGACCTTGTGTCCGGACTTCGATGTTCGGACACAGGTCGAACTTTAAACCAGAGGGAAAACTTGAGGGTGTGTCCGAACATCCATGTTCGGACAGATGTTCGGACATACCCCGAACTTGAAAATCAGAAGACAAGAACGCACTGTCCGAACTTCAAAGCTCGGACAGAAGCTCGGACAGTGCGAAAACTGCAAATTCCAGAAGACGAACAGAGCTGAAAAACAACGCAATTCAACACCACGAATTGCCAATTAAGCACACACACCAAATCAGACATTAAAGCAGGAAACCATGGGGGTTTAGCCATCCAAAAATCACAACAAAACGCTAATAGAAACCACACACACAAACCACAAACAATCCTTGCAACACCCCATGGCTGAACTTCCAAACTGAATCGAGTAACCACCTACCTCAATAATCAGCACAATCCAACGATCTGAGCAGTTCACAGCAACACGAAACGAAACCGCCAACCAGACACCAATCAACGAGCACTGATTTCCACAATGACAAATCCATAATCAGAAAACACAGAAGGAACCCCCAAAACTCAAAACCTCGAAAGACTGTAACACAAACCTGGATTCGGAAGTCTAGAATCCCACAGTCCAAACAGTCTACAGCCTGTGCAACTTCGCAACTCCAATCAGAACCAATGCCACTGATTCAACCACAATCGAAAGCCTAAAATCAGAACTGAGAGAGAGAGGAAACCAACGACGAAATTCGGAATTCTTGCAGACGTGTATTTGTGAGTGGTTAGAACAGGTGTAATTAACATAAAAGAAAGAAATTAAAACCCAAAAAATAACGTCGGGCTGCAAACAAATCCCGGTCGCGTAGTAAGTGAAAATGTAAGCAACCGGATGTCGAACCGTGGGACTAATATACATATAATAGTACCTAAGCGTGTCACAAAAGGGGGGAGGATTAATTGACTTGTAAAATAAATAGAAAGAAAAGATAAAATAAACTAAGTTAACAGATAAATAAAGTGGAACTCTGGGTCAGGTTAATATAATCTGCATAATTAAGCTATCTCTACTGGTTTAATAATTTGGCAAGGTTCCTGTAATTATCTTAAGGACTAAGTCATAGCCTCATAAGAACTCGTTCACCTGTAATGCAAGGTTCTAATCAAGGTTCAAGCAAAAGCCTGCGAACGGCAGAGGAGTATTTGAGGAATTACATTTGCAACTGAATACTAACTTATTAAATCATAATCAAGTTTCCTCCAGTTATACGCTTTAATTAACTGTCTATTTATCACCGGTCTGATCAAAATAGATTAGGAAAGCAATTTAATAAATTCGCGAGATCTATTAAAAAGGTGCATGATAACCTTTAAGCGTAACAAATGTATAAATAACGGTAGAAAATTGCATAATTAGTACAGATATATAATAACTATTCCCCGAGTAAATGTAAACTAGCCTAACATATTAAATAGAATAACAGAAACAAGAATGATAGAAATCATCCGTAATCACTCCGTCTCGCTCTGCTATTTTGTATACGTGGGCTAGAGGTGGATTTTGTGGAATGAAGAGAAAATAAAATGGAGAAGACGGGAGGATGGGATAATGGATCGGTAGTGTTTTTCGTGGAAGGGGCTTCTTCTTTTTGAGCAGAAGCTCGAGGCTTTTTATAGAAGAAAGAAGAAGAAGAAGGAAGCAGATAAGTAACGCGTGAGGAGCTCGTTGATTGCTTCTCTGATTGCTCCTCATTAATTGCAGGGGACAGAGCGTGCGCAGAGTAGATGGATAAGGCTGCGAGTTGGGCGAGTTGTAGACAGTCGGTGAAGGTAAGTTGCAGACGACCGGGCGAAGAAGATAAGCTCGCGACGAGTTTTAGTCTGGTCCTGTGTCCGCTTTGTTACCGCCTCGCGGTTGTCTATCTCACGTCCGCCACATAGTGGGCGGTTACCACTCTCTTGTCCGCCAGCTTGAGAGGCGGTAGCCTCTCTTCTTGTCCGCCTCCTTAACCGCCAGATATGAGGCGGTTCTTCATCCCTTGTCCGCCTCCTTAACCGCCCATTAAGAGGCGGTTGCCTCAGCCTCGTCCGCCCGGCGGTCGCTCGTGTGACGTCCGCCACTTAGGGGCGGTTGCACCAGTCCACCGCGTGACTCTCGCGTGCCTCTGTTTGACCGGCTCTACATTCTTCGTTATAAGTCCGTTTTCTGAGCCGTTTGTGTCTATGCGTTCGTCTCTTTATCTACTTTAGTCCCAGCTTGGTTTTCCTCATGTTAAACCAATAAATTTGTGAGATAAACAATAAAACATAACTAGAGGAAAACTAACCGAAGTGGAGAGAAGAGCAAGAAAAGTGCTAATATTATATATGAAAATACACCTAATAAACATGCTCATTTGGACACTTATCAATTCTGCAGCGCAAACCTGATAGCGAGGAGAAGGAAAACCAGCAACGAAGAACTCCAATCCAAACGCAGCAGCAAAATTACAAATTTCAGCAGATGAAAAAGAGAGAGAAGAGAGGAAGGAAGGAGCCAAAACTGTCGCTCTGAAGGCACGATGAAGAGACGCTCTCACGATCTATCTGACGTGAATAACAATGATTAGGAAAAGAAGAATTTAAGGAATTCCTTTCCTTATAACCAAATAATTAATTACCTTAATTAATGAATCAAATGACCTCCTCGTCCTTGGCAATTAAAAGAATGTCGCTGACGTCCCAACTGATGGCAAGGGATTTTTAATCCAACTTTAGAACAACGTTGTAGCAGATATAATATAAGGTACAAATTGTACGGGTTATAACATCACCTCCCCCTTAAAAGAATCTCGTCCTCGAGATTAACTCACCTTAATGCTCGAACAGGGAGGGATACTTGGCACGCAGCTCATCTTCGAGCTCCCACGTAGCTTCACTCTCTAACTGATCTGACCACTGGACCTTCACCATAGGTAGGGTCTTACTACGAAGCCGACGGACATCCCTGGCTAAAATACGAGTAGGCACCGCCTCGAAGCTGCAGTCCTCTCTCAACTGAAGCTGGCTGTAGTCGATCACATGAGACGGATCATGCAGATACTTCCTCAACATGGAGACATGAAAAACACCGTGAACAGCAGACAAAGCGGGTGGCAACGCTAACCGGTAGGCCACAGGGCCAATCCTCTCCAAGATCTCAAACGGTCCAACGAACCTCGGGCTAAGCTTCCCACGCTTCCCAAACCGGACCACGCCTCTGACCGGCGACACTCGCAGATAGACATGATCTCCAACCTCAAACTCAAGCGGCCTACGCCTCTGGTCTGCATAGCACTTCTGTCTGCTCTGAGCAACAAGCAAACGCTCCCGGATCGCCCTGATCTTCTCTACTGCTCCCTGCACCAGCTCGGGTCCAACCAAGACCCTCTCCTTCAGGTCATCCCAACAGATGGGGGACCTGCACCTCCTACCGTACAACGCTTCAAACGGAGCCATACCAATGCTCGCCTGAAAGCTGTTGTTGTAGGCGAACTCAATCAGAGTCACATGCTGCTCCCAGCTACCTCCAAAGTCCAGGACACAAGCGCGAAGCATGTCCTCCAAAACCTGATTAGTCCTCTCCGTCTGGCCATCCGACTGAGGATGGTAGGCTGAACTGAACGCTAAATTCGTACCCAAGGCCTTATGCAAACTGCGCCAAAATCTCGAAACAAAACGTGGGTCACGATCAGATACAATAGTAGTGGGCACACCGTGAAGTCTCACTATCTCATCCAGATATAAACGAGCTAGGCGCTCCAAACTGAAGGTCTTCTTCACTGGCAGAAAATGAGCAGACTTCGTCAGACGATCGACTATCACCCAAACAGCATCACAACCCGAAGGAGTCCTGGGCAAACCCATGACGAAATCCATCCCCACACTCTCCCACTTCCACTCAGGAATGGGAAGGGGCTGAAGCAAACCCGCTGGCCTCTGGTGCTCAGCCTTAATCTGCTGGCAGGTCTGGCACTTCGAAACAAACTCTGAGATATCACGCTTCATCCCAGACCACCAGAATGACTCTCTGAGGTCTCGATACATCTTCACCCCTCCTGGGTGAACTGAGTATGGCGCTCCGTGAGCCTCCTGAAGGATCTCTCTGCGAAGCACTGCATCGTCTGGCACACATTGATAAGTGCAAAACATATAGACTTTTTAAGGTTTAATCACCTTATTAATTATAGCATTTTTAGTAATGTTTCGCACTTATCTAGGGTTTTTCCTATAATTATGTTGTTATATTAACTGATGTATTATATGTGTTAAATTGTAGGAAAAATACCTAGAACATACATATGTTTATAAGGGATTAAATAAGGTCACGTGGAGGAGGAATACGCATGCATATTTGCATGCAACCGCCTGGTCTTGGGGGCGGACACCACACCACCAACCGCCTGGCGGACGAGAAGGAAGCAACCGCCTCTTAATGGGCGGTCAAGCTGGCGGACAAGGAACACAAGACTGCGAGGCGGACGAGACAGAGCATACCGCCTCATAACGGGCGGTTGAGACAGAGGAAACCGCCTGGCGGTTGAGATAGAGGAGACCGCTAGATAACTAGCGGACACGTCTTAGTGTCCAGAAATTAACGGGTTATCTTCTACGCCGACTCGCTCTGCAACTTGAGACGGCGCCTACCAGAAATCACGCACGTCGATGCAGCCCTGTCCCCTGCGCAATCAATGAGCTGCAATCAATGGGAGCTGCAATCATCGAGCTCAATCAATGAAGCTGCTGATCTGCTTCTTCTTCCTCTATAAATACGAGCTTCATTCCTCCTTACTGAGTGTCCTTCCAGAGGTTCTGTCTGTGGTTAATATTTCATTGATTCTCATGTTATTATTACTTTGTTTGATATTTAATGTTAATTGTTATGCTGTTAATATGTTTGCCTTTAAATTTTAAATATATATTAGTATGTCTCGTACACGTGGTGGTGACTGCCCTGGAGCATCATCTTCTTCTGCACCTCGTCTTCAGGACGATGGCTTTGTCTCAGTAGAGGCTCGTGCCTGGTTCGATCAGGGCAAGGACTTTGTTATAGAGAGGAAATTTGAGCCTGCGGTGCTAGAGGCTGCAGGGGTGGATACTCTATTTGCCAGGCTAGGACTTTCGGAGGTCCTAAGGTTAGGGCAGGGAGTCTTTGCTCCGGACCTAGTTCGAGAATTTTATGCTAATGCCCGGGCGGGCGATATGAGCATTACTTCTTATATACGCCATCGCCCCGTGGAGATCACTCCCTCGTCATTCACTTCTTTCCTGCGCATCCCGGATGGTCCCGGTGATATCCGAGGATTCACAGAGGAGTACTTGCAGAGGTCGAAGGCTAGGTGGCTTCAGGTTGTAGGTCGGAGGACCCGACGTAGAGGGGAGGAGGAGAAGGATGTCCTCCCGTTCGCTAGCTTCCCCACGCTGACTCAGAGGGTTCTCCTAGAGATCCTCAGTCATCAGATTCGCCCATCTGGGGCGCATGATGCTTCTGAAGAGGATTGTGCCTTACTAGACTACTTCCTAGGTCCGTTTCCACCCACTCAGCGCATCTCCTTCAGCCACGTCATGTACAGCCAACTCCACAAGGTGGTCTCCTACATGAGGACGAAGAAGAAGAAGATCACTCCCATTTTTCCCTTCTTCCTCGGTCTCCACATTATCGGTTCTGTCCCATTCTCAGCAGAGTTCAAGGAAACTTTAGAGCTTCGTCCAGCGAAGCGCCCAGTGTCACTGCTGACTGTGCGGAGCTGGGGCTTTATACGCTCAGATGACGGTACTTGGGTCAGGGGTACCGCTGCTCAGTCGTCCACTGCATCTTCCACAGCAGCGGGGACCTCTACTGGAGCTACACATTCGGCTGATCCCGACCCACCGTCCGCTGACACTGCACAGGGAGAGGAGCCCTATGTGCCGCCTACTGACGTGATGCAGACCACTGCTCCTGTACCTTACTCGACAGATCTACAGGCTCAGTTCCAGACCTTCCATCAGAGGTTTGAGAGCTTTGAGCAGAGGGTGATACAGCGCTTGGACCGGAGTGATGAGATGCATGCACAGACAGCGCAGCAGAATGCGCAGACCGCTCAGCTCCTAGCGCGTCTCCTCGCTCAGTCAGGCCAGGGACCTGCACAGCCTCCACCACCACCATAGTGATTTTATTTTATTTTATTGTTATTTTTATTTCATTTTATATTTCTCTGACTTTTTGTAGACTATTACTGTTTAAACCTTGTGCTAACATTTGATATATTCAGGAAGGTAACAGTGTGGTACTTTATGTTTTTATTTTATGAATTTTTATTTATGTTTTTCATTTAATGATTTTCTTTTGGTTCAATTGGAGTTCTGCTGGCTATATATGATTTTCTTTTCAGAACAAATTCTATGTTGAATATATAGCTGAACTCACCTTTGGAAAGCAACCTCAGTTGCTTTGGAATTTCAATATCTTCGGTTGAACACTTGCGCAAACTCAAGTGTGAGGAACGTCTCACCCCTGCCAAAGCTCTAAGTGTGAGGAAGGATACCTTCCTCAATCTACAATACAAGGGGAGTTTCAATTCTTCCTTATTTATATTAATGTTCAACCTACATGCATTTAATCCTTTATGAGTCTGTCATAATTTGAAAGGTCATTTTCTTGATTTTAATTCTGAACAATGAGGACATTGCTCCTCTTAAGTGTGAGGAAGGAGAGACCTTTCCCTGAGATTATGACAGTAGTTCGATAATGCCACACTCACTTTTTGCTACTCTAAACTGCCTAAAATTAAAAAAATTTGATAAAAATGAGATAAAATAATTGTAGAAGTGTCTGAAATTATGTCAAGTGACAACTGAAAGGTAGTTTTATTTTAAAGGAGTTTGTATAAAATTATTTTCCTTCAAAATACTCTATTTTCACTCAAATATGATAGATCTGCTAGTTGTAAAAATCAATTTAGTTTAGCTTGGGATTATGGAAATATGTGGAAAGTCAAGGAAAGAAAAGGATAAAGACAAGGTACTCCGCTGTTTATGAATTTTTCTAAACCAAAAACAGGCCTCGTCTATCTGGTTATTAAGTTCTTTGGGGTGCTTTAACACCTATCTACCTAAGGTCTCGTGATCTGGGATAGAAGACCCAACACCGCTACAAGGATAGAGAGAAAAGTCTGGGGTACAGAAAAAATAATGCAATTCAAAAAATATATATAAAAATAATATGTGCTTTGTATATACAATTTGCACATTCAAAAAAAATGTGAATATTAATTGCAATTTATATTTATAAACATGAGTATGTGGTGTTGAAAGGTATTGCGGAATAAGGCATTACTTCACACCCCTTGTCATCCCAGGTTAGTGAATGAAATTGGTTGGAAATCCCAGGTTAATCTAACTTGTTTTCTGCAGCTAATTTTTCTATGCTTTTATTAAATTGTTCTTTTTCACTGTTTGCTAAAACCTACTTCTAAGAGCAGAATTATTCTTTCAATTGTCACTTTGTCTAAATTCCCTTCTACACTTATTTAATCTTGTTTTATTATTTGGCTTAGAGATAATTAATTCCTTATTTGCTTGAGGACAAGCAAAAGTCAAGTGTGAGGAAGTTTGATAAGTGCAAAACATATAGACTTTTTAAGGTTTAATCACCTTATTAATTATAGCATTTTTAGTAATGTTTCGCACTTATCTAGGGTTTTTCCTATAATTATGTTGTTATATTAACTGATGTATTATATGTGTTAAATTGTAGGAAAAATACCTAGAACATACATATGTTTATAAGGGATTAAATAAGGTCACGTGGAGGAGGAATACGCATGCATATTTGCATGCAACCGCCTGGTCTTGGGGGCGGACACCACACCACCAACCGCCTGGCGGACGAGAAGGAAGCAACCACCTTTTAAGTGGCGGTCAAGCTGGCGGACAAGGAACACAAGACCGCGAGGCGGACGAGACAGAGCATACCGCCTCATAACGGGCGGTTGAGACAGAGGAAACCGCCTGGCGGTTGAGATAGAGGAGACCGCTAGATAACTAGCGGACACGTCTAAGTGTCCAGAAATTAACGGGTTATCTTCTACGCCGACTCGCTCTGCAACTTGAGACGGCGCCTACCAGAAATCACGCACGTCGATGCAGCCCTGTCCCCTGCGCAATCAATGAGCTGCAATCAATGGGAGCTGCAATCATCGAGCTCAATCAATGAAGCTGCTGATCTGCTTCTTCTTCCTCTATAAATACGAGCTTCATTCCTCCTTACTGAGTGTCCTTCCAGAGGTTCTGTCTGTGGTTCCTCTGGAGTTCCAATTCACACCATCATTCCATCTTCGTATCACTACACTTTCACTCACTCGTTCATCTTCATCTCTAATCTCCCGCTTCTCCATTTGTTTTCTTTTCATCTCATTAAGTTCACCTCTAGTCTCACGTATTTATTTAGCAGATCACTAATAAATATGTTAGGCTAGTTTACGTATATTCTGGGAATAATTATTATGTCTCTGTATTAATTATGCAATATGTTTTACTGGTTTTAATTTTAATAAATTTTGTTGCGCTTAATGGTTTCATGTATCTTTTTAATAAACCTCATGAATTTATTAAAATGCTTTACCAGTCTATTTTGATCAGACCGGTGATAAATAGACAGGTTAATTAAGCCGTAAAACTGGAGAAAGCTTGTTATGATTTAATGAGTTAATACTTTCAGTTGCAAAAATAATTCCTCATATCTAAACCGTCCGTTTACATATAAATTGCTTGAACCATGATTTGAACCTTGCAATTTATGGTAAACGAGTTCTTTTGAGTTTATGATTTAAACCTTAAGATATTAAGAGGAATTTTGCCAAATAATTATAATTAAACCAGTAGACCTAGCATAAGAGAGCAGTTATTATATTAACATGAACCAGAGTCCCGTTAGGTTTATTTGCTACTTAGTTAATTTTATTTACAGTTTTTATTTATAAAAACAAGTCAATTAATCCCCCCTCCTGTGACACGCTTAGGTACTATAATATGTACATTAGTCCCGTGGTTCGATATCCGGTCGCTTACATTTTCACTATACTACTGCGACCGGGATTTGTTTGCAGCCCGACGTTTATTTTGGGTTTTAATTTCTTTTCTTTAATTTTAATTACACCACTTAAACCACTCAGATTATAACGTCTGCACACATACACGGCCTCTGAAACGCAGACACCCATTGCTGGAGACACTGAAGTCTGAACTCTGATCTGAAGACAGCCCCTCTCTGATCCGACACAAAGCTGAATCTGCCTCCTGACCAACCCGGATCCTGTCGACCAACGAAGACTGAACCTGAAGCGCTGCTATCACACTGGCACTGGCGGGTCTGACTACCCAAACACCCATACGCTGCAGCTCTAAGGCGGACCTCTGGACTCCCGTCAGAGCACAAGCTACCCCCGAAGCGCCTCTCCGGCTCAAGGCATCTGCAACAACATTCGCTCTACCCGGGTGGTAGAGGATCTCTAAATCGTAGTCATGCAGTAGCTCAACCACCTCGCGGTCTCAAGTTCAGCTCTTCTGAGTGAACAAATACTTGAGACTCTTGTGGTCCGTGTAAACCTTACACGACGCTCCATACAGATAATGCCTCCAAATCTTGAGTGCGAACACTACAGCTGCCAACTCCAGATCGTGGGTAGGGTAGTTCTTCTCATAGGGCTTAAGCTGCCGCGAGCCATAAGCCACCACCTTACCCTGCTGCATCAGAACACATCCCAGTCCCTTATGGGACGCATCACAGAAGACCTCGAATCCCTCGGTCCCAGAAGGCAAGGTCAGAATCGGTGCGGTCGTCAGTCTCTTCTTAATCTCCTGGAAACTCTGCTCACAAGCCTCGCTCCACTCATACTTGACCTCCTTCCTCAACAGACGGGTCAGCGGGGATACAATCTTAGAGAACCCCTCAACGAACTTCCTGTAGTACCCAGCTAACCCAAGGAAACTGCGAATCTCAGCAACATTCGTGGGCCTCGCCCACTCCATAACTGCTCTAACCTTCTCAGGGTCCACTGAGATACCGTCCTTCGAGACCACATGTCCCAAAACACACGATCAAGCCAGAAGTCACACTTCTTCAACTTAGCATACAGCTCACGATCCTTCAGCGTCTGCAAAACAATCCTCAGGTGCTCCTCATGCTCCTCTGCGCTCCTGGAGTACACCAAGATATCATCTATGAAGACCACTACAAACTGATCCAGATAGGGTTTGAAAACCCGGTTCATCATATCCATGAATACTGATGGAGCATTAGTCAAACCAAAAGGCATGACTAGGAACTCGTAATGACCATAACGAGTCCTAAAAGCGGACTTAGGCACATCCTCGGCCTTAATCCTCAACTGATGGTAGCCTGAACGAAGATCTATCTTCGAGAACACTGTGGCGCCCGCCAACTGGTCAAACAAATCGTCGATGCGCGGAAGGGGATAGCGATTCTTGATGGTCACCTTGTTCAGCTCCCTGTAGTCGATGCACAAACGGAAGGTCCCATCCTTCTTCTTCACAAACAGCACTGGCGCTCCCCAAGGCGAAACACTAGGGCGTATGAAGCCCTTATCTAACAGCTCCTGAAGCTGGACCTTCAGCTCCTTCAACTCCGCCGGACTCATACGGTAAGGGGCCCTGGAGATGGGCTGAGTCTCTGGCGCTAAATCGATGGTGAACTCCACCTCTCGCACTGGTGGAAGTCCGGGCACGTCGTCCTGGAAGACCTCCGGGAACTCTCTGACGATCGGGATGCTCTCCAAGCTAGATCCCTCACGCACCTCTGGCAGATAACATAAGAAGCCCTGGCAGCCCTTCCTCAAGAAACTGGCTGCCTGCATCGCTGACACAATTACCGGCGCACATGGAACTGCATTCCCAGAGAAAGCAAAACGAGTCCCGCCTGGCAGATCGAATACTACCCTCTTCGCTGCACAATCTATATGGGCATGGTGCTCTGCTAGCCAATCCATGCCCAGAATCACATCAAAACAGGTCATCCGCATCGGGATGAGGTCAGTAAAGAAGGTCTTGTCCCTAACTACTATGGGACAAGCCTTACACACAGAATCCAACACACAAGGGGCCACCCCACCTAACGGACTACTCACACAAAGGTCTACCTCACTAGACACAGCAGTCAATCCAAGATCATCCAACAAATCATAGCAGACAAAGGAATGCGTAGCTCCAGAGTCAAACAGACAAAACACATCTCGAGAATGGATCTGGAGAATACCTGAGATGACGCGATCACCGGCACGATCACGCTCTCCAGCCATAGCATAAACCCGGGCCTGAGTCTGAGGCTTCTTCTGATCGGACCTCGCCCCTGAGCCTCTACTGGATGCCTGAGGGCACTGAGCGATCCGGTGCTCCATCGACCCGCACTTAAAGCAGGCACCAGTCTTCTTGTAGCACTCCCTACCAGGATGGGAGCGACCACAAGCCCCACACTTCGCCCCAGCTGACGAAGATGAAGAAGCTCCCCGGCGATCTCCATAGGTCTGCTTCTTCTGAGGAGGAGCAGCCTCCTTCTTCTGAGGCTCCTCAGCACGCCTCTTCCCTTTATGGTCCTTGCCCGCCTGTCTGCTCCTGATGTCCGCCTCTACCAGCAAGGCGACATCCGCCACATCTCTGAAGGTCCGGTGACGAAGAGGTGTCACCGCCGACCTGATGTCTGGCCTCAAACCGCTCTCGAACTTACGAGCCTTCCTATGCTCATCTGGCTCCGGAGCATACTTCGACAGGGTCACGAACTTTCTCACATACTCCTCTACAGACATATCTCTCCCCTGACGCAGCCGGTTGTACTCATTGATCTTCTGGTCCTTGTAGACATCCGGGTAGAACTGCTTGTTGAACTCCAAGCAGAACTGATCCCAGGTCCAAGGCTGGGGATGTCTACCCATCACCATGCGCCACCACTCCTTCGCCTCCCCCTTGAAGAGGAACGTGGCGAAGTCTACCTTCTGGTCGTCCTCCGACCCCATCACTCTCAGCAGGTCCTCGACCTCAGTAATCCAATGGCTCGCCTCCTGAGGGTCGCCACAGCCGTCGAAAGAAGGTGGCTTTAGCTTCATGAACTCCTGGAGAGCTCGGACTCGGCCTCCCACGGCATTCGCTCCTGCTGGGCCAGCACCACCAGCTCCTCCACCAGCTCCCCCAGCAGCTGCAGCCATCGTCTGCATCAACTGCGTCACAAACTGCTGCACTACATCCGCAGCATCTCCCTGAGGGGTCACTGGTGTCCTACGAGGAGCCATTCTGAGATATACAAATCCAAAACTTGTCAGAACTAACTCACACTGTCAACCACTGTCACAACTGACTCTCACACAAGCAAACACACCCACAGACACCAAAGAAAGCCAAACCTAGCTCTGATACCACTAAATGTAACACCCCTAAAACCGGCCTAAGAGTTAAGGGTGCTACACGCCGCGTATTGCTACCTAATAACGCAAGGCTCTAAAACACTCAAACGCAATAAAGGCCCAAAACAAAGTTTACATAAATATTGCAAACTAATGTATTCAAATACAGTGGAACAAATGCCAAAATCCCCAATTACGAAACTGAGTCAGAAATGAAAGTCAAAAGCATAAGGCCCGAAGGCTACAACATCTCAAAGTATCAAACTGAATGAACATAAAAGCTAAATACTATAGCTCCAGAACTCAAGATGATCCTCGCTGATCAATCTGCAAAAATGTTAGAAGTAGGGGAATGAGCACACAACTATGCCCAGTAAGCAGCGACCGTCATCAGTAAGGTCGCTCAAAACAATTGAAAACAGAAGAAGGAGAAGATAAATATTTATCCACAATTCTCAATATCCAGAAGCTTTCAGAACAGAAACAGAGTGGAACTCAAGGGGGTTCCCATATCAGAAACAGTCAGAGCGCTTAAACAGAAAGGGGACAAAACACATTGCACACACACAGAAGGGTCGGAGACCCATAGACCATACCAGGTCTCTCGGCAACGCAGAAATGACTCGAAAGAGCCAAAGGGTTCGTCAACCCCACAGAACAGAAAGGGAATGACCCACACTCAGAATGACGTCTACATGGTATACCACGGAATAGCTCGACCCAGCCATTCACGGCTCAGAAACAAAGTGTAATGTCCCAAAACAGAAGGATTGCTTAAACAGAAGCAAAGTTGCATTTAAATATGCCAAAACACTCATAAACCAGTAGTACAGATCATAAGGAATCCAATGCCGCAGACGGCACTCAAATCGGAGTTCAAACGAAGAAGTTATGGTGAAAACAGAGGGGTGTCCGAACTTGTGTCCGAACATCGAAGTTCGGACACAAGTCGAGACTCAGAAACCAGAGAAAGCCAAATGTCCGAACTTGTGTCCGGACATCAATGTTCGGACACAAGTCGAGTTGAAATCAGATAGAGGAGTTCAGAATGTCCGAACATCCAAGCTCGGACGGATGTTCGGACGGGTTTTACGGGAAAACACGCGGAAGGTCCGACCTTGTGTCCGGACTTCGATGTTCGGACACAGGTCGAACTTTAAACCAGAGGGAAAACTTGAGGGTGTGTCCGAACATCCATGTTCGGACAGATGTTCGGACATACCCCGAACTTGAAAATCAGAAGACAAGAACGCACTGTCCGAACTTCAAAGCTCGGACAGAAGCTCGGACAGTGCGAAAACTGCAAATTCCAGAAGACGAACAGAGCTGAAAAACAACGCAATTCAACACCACGAATTGCCAATTAAGCACACACACCAAATCAGACATTAAAGCAGGAAACCATGGGGGTTTAGCCATCCAAAAATCACAACAAAACGCTAATAGAAACCACACACACAAACCACAAACAATCCTTGCAACACCCCATGGCTGAACTTCCAAACTGAATCGAGTAACCACCTACCTCAATAATCAGCACAATCCAACGATCTGAGCAGTTCACAGCAACACGAAACGAAACCGCCAACCAGACACCGATCAACGAGCACTGATTTCCACAATGACAAATCCATAATCAGAAAACACAGAAGGAACCCCCAAACTCAAAACCTCGAAAGACTGTAACACAAACCTGGATTCGGAAGTCTAGAATCCCACAGTCCAAACAGTCTACAGCCTGTGCAACTTCGCAACTCCAATCAGAACCAACGCCACTGATTCAACCACAATCGAAAGCCTAAAATCAGAACTGAGAGAGAGAGGAAACCAACGACGAAATTCGGAATTCTACAGCGCAAACCTGATAGCGAGGAGAAGGAAAACCAGCAACGAAGAACTCCAATCCAAACGCAGCAGCAGAATTACAAATTTCAGCAGATGAAAAAGAGAGAGAGAAGAGAGGAAGGAAGGAGCCAAAACTGTCGCTCTGAAGGCACGATGAAGAGACGCTCTCACGATCTATCTGACGTGAATAACAATGATTAGGAAAAGAAGAATTTAAGGAATTCCTTTCCTTATAACCAAATAATTAATTACCTTAATTAATGAATCAAATGACCTCCTCGTCCTTGGCAATTAAAAGAATGTCGCTGACGTCCCAACTGATGGCAAGGGATTTTTAATCCAACTTTAGAACAACGTTGTAGCAGATATAATATAAGGTACAAATTGTACGGGTTATAACAGATCAGGATGCAGCGATTTCTCGATTTTCTCCATACTCCATGCGCGGGACTGCTGTAAGCAAGCGATCACAACCTGTCTAAAGGGAAGAAAGCTAAGATGTTCATTATGAAAAATCTTTTGATTTCTCCACTTCCAAAGACTGAAACAAATAGTGGCAAAAATCACCAAACCTTTACCCTTCATAAGGAAGTTTCCTGAACGGGATAAATGAAACAACAAGCAGTCCCAGAAATCCTTACCATAAAACGAAAGCCGGTTGTTACCGGGAACAATTTTGTCCCAGATTCTCCTTGCAATCGGGCAGTCACGAAGAATATGGATTGCTGTTTCATCATTCCCACAATAATGACAAGATTTATCCATAGTCAATCCCATCCTAAACCGTCTTGAATTTGTCATAAGTTTGTTATGGCAAACCTTCCATAAAAATAACTTTATTCTTTCCTGCACAGGCAATCTCCAAATATGTTTAAAAATATGCAAGCCATTCCTAACATATCCCGCATTCTGCCCAGAGATGAAATTATAAGCTGATTTAACACTATAGCTTCCATTGGTTTCAAACTTCCAATAAATAAAATCATTTTCAGCTTCTGGAAACACAGTAAAACCACCGATAGAGTTTAAAACTTCAGTAGGTAAATAATCCTCAAAACGATCCCATAACCAGCCTATATCATCAGACCAAAAATCCGCAACAGACATAGATAAAAGATGACCAGGAACAGTACAGATGGCACGATCGATAAGGTTTTGGTTATCTATCCAACAATCAGACCAGAAATTAATACACCTTCCATTACTAATTGACTAGCTGAAACCATCCTGAACAAATTTTGCACATTTTTGCACATTTTTCCAATTCACAGAGCATCTAGAAGTGTTAGGATTTGGATACTTCCTAAGTAAAACATCCTTGCAAAAGCTGCGGTACTTACTTGCCAAATTCCACACAATCTTACCAAAACATGCTACATTCATTTGCCTGGCCTTCCTCAAACCCAGACCTCCCTCATCTTTCCGTTTACAAACTGTATCCCAACCAACATCATGCAGTTTCCTCTTCTCCTCATTATGACCCCAAATAAAGTCACGACACATCCTATCAATCTTATCACAGATTCTGTTTGAGAGAAGCTGACACTGCATTGTGTAGACAGGAATGGAAGCAATACATCTTTTAACCAAACAAAGTCTACCCGCCATAGAAAGAGTACTACATTTCCAACCCGCTAACCTGTCTCTAATTTTTGATAGCAAAACATCATGGTTAAAATTTTCCCGTTTATCATGCTTTAGAAAAACCCCTAGGTACTTACCAAACTTCCTAGTTACGGTCATACCTGACTCCAAACCAATAATCCTAGCCCTTTCAACACTCAAGTTTTTAGATAGCAATATAGAGGATTTTTCCAAACTGACAGCTTGCCCAGAAGCAGCACAAAAACCAGACACACAATCACACATTATTCTGACTTGATTAGGAGAAGCAACCCCAAAAAGTACAAGATCATCCGCAAAAAAACAGTGAGAGATTGAAATATCTTTTTTCCCCAAAGTAATAGGCCTCCATTCCTTCCTATTTACACTATTATTTATGATCTGGGATAAGCGCTCCATACATAAAACAAAAACAAATGGAGAAAGAGGATCCCCTTTTCTAATCCCTCTGCCAGCTGAAAAAGATTCGGAGAGGGAACCATACTAAGAAATCTGAAAAGTCACAGATGTTAAACAACTCATGATTAAAAGCCTAAGGCTATCAGGAATCCCTATACAAGTCAAAGTGTCATTTATGAAGGACCAAGATAATCTATCATACGCTTTGGTAAGATCAATTTTCATTGCTAAACACCCATCTCTAGCTTTAGTATGCTGCATATAATGGATAACTTCCTGAACTAAGATAATGTTCTCAGCTATGTTCCTACCCGAAACAAAACTACTCTGACAATCTGAAACCCATTGAGGCATGAAGGGTTTTAATCTATTTGTAATCACCTTAGCAAGAATTTTGTATTGCACTTGACAGAGAGAAATAGGCCGGAACTGGGTTACCGAACTAGGATGGTCAATCTTAGGAATGAGGGTGATGACTGTTTGATTAATTTTGTCATCCAATTTCATAGTACTTAAACACTCCTGAATGAAAGCAAAGACACTAGACTCAACCAGATTCCAGAATTTTTGGTAAAAACCCGCAGGGAAACCATCTTTCCCTGGGGCTTTATAGGCCTTCATACTCTTGACAGCTACCTTGATCTCATCAAGATCTACTGCTCTAGAAAGACTCACAAAACTATCCTGATTAAGAGGACAAAAGTCATGGCCTAGAGAGATGATAGAACTACTGTGATCCATACTAAACAGATTCTGGAAAAAAAAGACTAGCATCTGCTTTAATTGATTATCATCAGTAATCCATTCACCATCCGAGTTCATAAGCTTTGATATGCGGTTATATTTCCTTCGAACCCTAGTTTTAGTGTGGAAATAATTAGTGTTTCTATCCCCCAAACGAATCCATTGATCTCTAGATTTTTGTTTCCAAAAAACTTCTTCCCGATAAAGCCACAAATCTAATTCCTTTGAAAGTTTAGCCTCTAACCCAACTAAATGACTCCCCCTTCCAGCATCAATGGCTCTCTGAATACCTCTAATCCTAGCAACGAGTCTCTTTTTCATCATCATTATATGGCCAAAAACATAACGGTTCCAGCTACTTAAATGTAAACTCAGCGAGTTAATGGACTCCCTAAGATTAACATCTTTATTCCAGTTGGCAATCACAGTGCGTGAGAAATCAGGGTGCGAGACCCAAGCCGCAAGATATTTAAAAGGTTTGGGACTAAAGGCAGAACGAGTATTAGGACGAAGAACTAGAGATAATGGGCTATGATCTGAAGCAAACCTTGGGAGAACGTCAATAGTGGCCTCAGGAAAAATGTTATTCCACTCAACCGAACCTACAATTCTATCCAAACGGGCACACACTCTACCATTGGACCAAGTAAAAGGATTTCCCACAGACTTAATATCAATAAGACCCTCCCGTGAAACCAGGCTGCGAAATGCTTATCAATACCATAATTACTGGAGGAAGATCTACTTCTATCCGAAGCAAAAAGAGTGGCATTAAAATCCCCCCTATGATCCACGCGACATTATTCCTGGGTTGAATTTTATTTAGATCGTCCCAAAGATTTTTACGCAAACTAGCCATCGGCTTACCATATACCGCAGAGAACAAAAAAGGGATATTACCATCATTAACCTCGCAATGAATAAATTGAGTATCACTACCTAAAATCCGAACCTGGACAACATCTTTCCATAGGATCCAGATCCCCCCACTGAATCCAACAGCATCAACACGAAACCACGACTTAAAACCAAGTCTAGCACAAACAGATTCAGCTACTCTACCACTATTATGTGGCTCAAAGATGACAAAAATATCAGGATGATGAATACGAATTAACTCTTTTATTGCCCTATGAAAACTCTGTTTCAAAGCGCCCCTAACATTCAACAAGATTATATTATTTAACATATTAACTTTGTAGAAACAGGGAAAGATTTACTTACCACCACCCCCTAAGGGGGGTTCTGTAATTCGGTGAAAATTCTCATTTTGACCAGGGTTAGATGCTGGACTGTGAATCTGGAGCAGAGGTGGGGAAGACACCGGCCCTGATTTTCTCTGGCCATCCTGTGCTGAAATGGAGCTTGTGTTGGGATGAATTCCTTCCACATGCTTTCCACCGGGTTTTTGTTTCCCTTTCTCAACAGAGACCATATTTTCATCAATAGTTTCCACAGTTTCTTTGATCGGAAGATTACCCCCATCCTGAAGCTCCGCCGAATCTTCCAGAACCTTGAACCTTGGAACTGAAATTTCTTTACGGACCTTCACATCAGTTTTATCCGATTTTGGTTTTTGGATTCTCCGGGAAGTATTCTTCCGTTTAGGGACCATCCAATCGCCATAATCATCCGTTACATGGTTTAGCAGATCTAAACTCTGCTCCTTGACCAACTTCACACCACTATCTTGGCAGATTTCGCCCTCATTCTCTAGAAACGGATACGAATCATCTTTGTGTCCGTAACAACCACACTTGAAGCAAACCATATGTAGACCTTCGTATTCAATCTTCATTATCTTGTTCCGGAATTTATATTTCGCTAAGAGCGGCTTCGTGAGATTAACTTCAATTGCAACCCTTGCTAGACGCGACTTCCCAAACAGAGATGAAGAGAGAAAAACCTTCTTAGCTCTCCCAATTCTTGATCCGACCAAAGTTAGGAATTCCTCGTTGTAGTATTCACTCGGCAGATCCGGGAATCTAACTAATACTTCAAGGGACGATAGAGCCTCCGTATTAGGGTTAAAGTTCGGGCGCCATCCGCGAATTGACAGATAATGATCCAATATGGGCCAAGGACCCTCCGTCAGAACAAAATTAAGATCATCTTGATTACTGAAAGTGATTTTGAAGAACCCATTTGTGAGATCATCCATCTGAAAGTCGCCGTGTAACTTCCATCTGGCCTTGAGCCTATCTCTGAGAATGTGCGGGGGCAGATTTTTCCCCAAGAGTTTTACAATTAGGGCATTTCGCCATGGAAGCCTGAACTTAAATTTTTGTTCCCTTGTTAAGTAGATTGAAGGACACCGTGGGTCCTCCTCATCCATGAAACCTTCTTCGTCATCAGAAACGTCGTCGAAACAAAATCCACCTTCAAAATGTTGGTCCGTCTGAATAGCGCCCAACGTCACCGCTTTATAATTCATCTGCTTGTCGTCGTCTGTCATGGGAGACTGACTACTGTTTTCCACGCTAAATCCACCGGAACTGCGCAGTTTCTTGGTTGCCTGATGCTGACCTTCTACCTTCTCCGAATTCATATTTGACGCACAAATCGAAACTAGAAAATTGACGGTGATAACAGTATAGAGAGGAAACACCCAAAAACCTAATTGATCGAGAGGAGACACGAGATGTGTACCCTAGAAGCTCAATCGAAAAGACAAAAACTGTTTACGCCTCACAAAGGGAATGAACGGAAGAAAAAACAAGAAACCGACTCTCATTCTTGGAGCGACCTCACATCAGTAGGTGAAATTGATTACTTTTATGCCTTCTTTAAAGTATTAAGGCTCCGTTCAGTTTTGGCATACACATGACATATTTGATGGTATAAATGCAGTATAAAGGGGTGGTCTCTGCATGGGTTATGCGCTCTTTTTCAATCACTACAAGAAATAGACTAGTTTGCTACCGAAACAATTGGTAGCGATAATAGTGAAATTGGTAGTCAAATAGAACGGGCTTGTTCATCGTATGGGATGGATAAATATTACCTTAACCATAAGGCCATGATAGTTATTCGCAACATACATACATACATACTACATGTATATATTGAATGTTTGATACTCTAAATATAAATGAAATTTTTTTGCCGAGATATGATCGAACATTGGATATGTAGAAATCAATAAAATAGATGTAGGTCTGACTAAGCCACATTGATATTTTAATTTACATAATATTGCAACATTAATTTTGTATGGTCAAAATAATAAAAATAAAGGTATATGATGGCTTAAAATTGTATAAAATAAAAAAATAAACATATGTATATCATTTACAAATACATTAAACATTTATAAATTGTATATATATAGTTTGTATTTATTTTGCAAAATTTAACCAACACATCAACTAATTTAAATTGTTATTATTTATTGTATTTTTATATTTAATTAATTTATGTGATTTTTGTAAATCAAAAGAATTATATAGTAAAATGTATAAAATTGCACAAAATTTAAAATTTATATACAAATATATCATTCACTAATTTAAATTATTTTGACAACTAATTTATATTAATTTTGTAAATTTTAACCAACATTTGTACTAGTTTAAAATATTATTACATGTAATTTATTTTATTATTTATTAATACGTGTGATACTTAGAAATTTAAAAATATTATAAGTATCAAAAATATATTATGTTACATATATCTTTTATGATAAATAAATTCTTGTAGTGATATGTAGTTTTAATTAATTTTCACGAATTAGACAATTTTTGTTTACTTAAAAATCTTTTTAAAATTTCGATAGCTAAAAGGTAAGAAGTGAAATATGCAGAGGTACTATATTGAAAAAAACTATAAAAAATAAAATATTTACATAAAAGATATTATTTCCACGGGGTTGCTATTCGCAGTACAAAATTACTAATCACCACAGTACAAAATTTTTTTAATTCATATTGACATTGTACACATGTAATGATGTGTCGCTGTGTTTTTTTTTCCAAAAATAATATCTGAAAGTAAATTTACCAAAGTAGTTTGTAGTTGATTAGTAGCAAATTTTACTGGTTACTTTTTTGTTGGAATCAATACAGGAACCTTTTTTTTTGTAAAAAAAAGTGTTGGATTACATTTTGATATGTTTATATTATTGATTTGACTTAAAATTAATTTGTACTGCGAATAGCAAAATACTTTACTATTTGCAGTACAATTTTTTTTTCACCAAACTTAGTTGAATAAGTTTGAATGTTACGGGGAGACATTTTTTTTTGAAATAATAGACAATTGAATGACCAAATTTAAGTCAATATGATTAAAACAACAACAAAGTTAAAGAAAAACTAAGTTATAACAACTAATTTATAGAAAAACTAAGTTACAACAACTAAGTTAAAGAAAAACTAAGTTACAACAACTAAGTTAAAGAAAGACTAAGTTACAACAACTAAGTTAAAGAAAGACTAAGTTACAACAACTAAGTTAAAGAAAAACTAAGTTACAACGTTGATCCAACTATCTAACCTGATAAGTGAGATTATTAAAGTGATATTTGTAGTTCTTTGTTAAAATGCAGTGCTGAGACAAGGTTCTAGACACAGGAAGTCAAAACGGGTTAACGACTAGAAGCGAGTTTCTCGCCGTATAGGTTAACCAGTCTCCAATAGGAATTGTTAATAATGCGATTAATTTATTAATAACTTGAGCAAGGATTGCGCTTGGTGTTTAAATTAATCAGGGTTTATGAGATAGGGAACGGTCAATAAACTAATTAAGATTCTTGAATTTATTGCTAAAGTGGGAAAGTTATATTAATATAATTTGATAAAATAGGTAAGCAGAGTAACCCGGGATGCTTCTTAAAAACACAAAAAGATTTATAATTTATATTTCTTTTCTATTTTGATTAATTGTTTTTATTATTGTTTTATGAGTTAGCTGTTAATCCTTTCCTTAAAAAAGATAAAATCTGTTTAATAGAAATCTCAGTCAATTTACTACACTATCAGTTATCCACAGCGAGGTCCCTAAGAGTACGACAACCCACAATTCCACTATTCCGCAAAACGATAGGTACACTGCCTAAATGGTAGAAGTAGTCACTATTTCTTCCAACATAACCTAGATTGTATTTGATGAATCCAAGGTCCGACAGTGTTTGGATCTCTATAAAAGAACCACTACAGATAGACAGGGGGGAGTGGGGAGTCATCAACCATGCAGAACCTTACGAAATGACCCTGGAGGCAAATTCCTATGTGGATCTCTCCTCTTGGGCTATCATGATCGGTATAATTATCAAGCAAAAGGTATGTGGCACTTGCCATACCCCCCAGACAGTAGAGTAGAAAACTACTACCGAAGTGTACTTTGTCGCGATCGCCAACCCCATTTCCTTGGTTATCCATTTCTCTGGAGGTGTTGGCTCTCCCAAATTCCAATGAAGCGCTTTTAACATGTCGTTGTACGGTCCTTTGTTAAAAATGGCCTTGTATAGTTGATTTTCCGGTTGTGTATTCTTCATGTGATGCTGCAATGCTCTACGGACATCTTTCCATCTCTCTTCATTTGAATAAAGGTAATCAGCAATGACCCTGAAACCACAATTCCCATTTCCACGAATATCAATATACCCAATGATATATTGATATAGGTTGGGTGGGAAATTCTGGTAGTATGGGAAGTTGTCTAGGGGCATGAATCGACTCAGATCTGATGATCCTCTATTACGTGATCTTCTATTTGATGGCGCTCCTTCTGACTGGCCTGCCCTTGGTCGGTTACGCTCCCAAGATGAAGGTTCCCGTCGGTTTGGTCTTAAGGTCCCGGTAGGTCTGCCAATCCCAAACTGTTCCAATGGCTCTCCTAATTGGCACACCATATCTGGGTGAAGGAAGTTTTGGATTTGACTATAACATTTCGCCATCAGAGTATGATCATCTAACTGTGCTACCTCAAAAGCTATATCTCGCCATCTATTCTGTTCTGCCTCCTTGTAGGATTGCATATCAATTGTCGATTCATGTTTCTCCCAGCTTAGGGTATACCAGAAACGATGTATTCGAGCATAGTATACCACTATCCAGCATGTAGTTTAATTTACAAGTACAAGGTAATCCATGAGAGGTTACCTTGTCACATCCATAGATTGAGCTGTCCATTTGCACATAATTCGCCCTTCCGAGCTTCTTTACAAGCTCATCTAAGCAAAGGATACTAACCTTCCCGATCAGGTCAGCAATTGGAACCCTCACGTGCTCTCTTCTGTGTTTTGTCCTGGCTGTCTCGAAATCCTTTTTTAGCTCCCGGATGCTTGTATTCACATGATCGTTAATCTTTGGAAAGATTACATCCAAAGTGTGTCTAGCACTCCTTAATCTCGCCTTTAGAGAAGAATGTGCACTCTCCACCCTATCAAATGTTTAAGTAAGTTTTATAGATCTATAACAATGACTGTATTATCTTAAAAATTACAGGATTAGCAATTTTACCTATTTTTCGTTGTGTTGCCGAAGTGCAACACATTCTTGACTTTAATACCCCGGATCTAAAAATGGTGATTAAATTACTCTAATATGATTATTAAAGGCCTAATGGTGCCTAAAGAGTATTGGTAAAGAGAATAAAACTAAAAGTAAGAGAAAACGCTTGAAAAGCGAAAACCGCTAAAACGCGCATTAAATGAGTATAAGAGATATATGATCTCGTTAGGGTCCGAGAGGGATTCCTAAGGCTTAGTTATGCCTAATTAGTATACGGGAATGATTCTCGAAGAAAACGGATCCAAATAATGGATTAAAAATGCTAATGGAGTTTCAAAGCACGTTTTTCGAGAAAACTCGAAAACGTGACTTTAAGCGGTCAAATGGACCCGTAAAAATTATGGTTGACTATATAACTATAATTAAACATTAATGGGAGCTTAATAACCACTAAAAATAGAGAAATGAGAAAAATCCGAAAAACGGGCCCGGTGAGTGAATAGTGACGAACCGGGTAAAATAACGAGCGTTTTCTGTAAAAGATGAAAAACGCTCCAGCACATGTGTATATAATGGGGCCGGTTTTAATAAGCTAGGCAGCCTTCCCCTTTTTGCTTATTAGCTATTAAAGAAAGAAAGAAAAAGGAAGAAAAGAAAAGAAAAGTACTTTTAACACACTCTCTCTCTTCTATTCTAACTCCCACACGTTTTCTTCTCTGCCCACCAGAGCCTTCTTCTTCCTCCTGGCTAGCTCCGATGGCGATTTTCCCATGTCCACACAGCACCTCTCTTCTTTCTTCTAGTTGGACACTCAAATCAACTCCAAACTCAACAAAATTACTACCGTTGGATTCCCCTCTTCACAAGGAACAAGTTCCACCCTTCAAAAGCTGAAAAGCTCCACCTTCATCACCATGGCTAAATGCCATTTTGAAGCGTGAAGGAGAGTAGTTGGACCCCCATCTCCTCCTTATTACTCCAAGGTAAAAATAAGCTTAAGAGCTCACCATTTTAGCCTCTCTTATATTTCTTTGGAAATTTTCCAACGTGAGCTTCTCCTTCTTCCATGCCCAGCCGATTGCTGATCTTCACTAAGGGCTGGAATTGCTAGCTTTGTTGCCCAAGAACTCCATCTAAAAGTGCAAGGTAATGCCTTCTTAAAAACCTTAAGAACCCTCCTTAAAATTCTAGGGTTTTGATATTAAGGATAGTATTTGAATTAGTGTGTGGTTCTTGGATTGGCTAGCGTGAGTGTTGGCTGATTGAGAAACAAGAATCAAGAGGGAAAGAAAGAGAAAAAAAGGAAGGAAGGAAGAGAAACCGAAACTAGCAAGGTAATTGAGCCTACCTTGAGTTGAATTGTTGTCTTGGGGAAATAGATTTTTAATATGAATTGAATGTAAATGTGAGTGTAGTCATGAAACTACAAGGTTGAACAAGTAATGAGATTGTTTAATGTGGTTTAAATGTGGGAAATAAACCTCGAGAGCAAACTGTTACATATGTATGTACAAGGTGGGAAAAACAATGTGCTGCAGGAATGTTTAATGCTTATATAACAGGGATGAAAAACAGATTTTTGTGAGCTGATTAGTGTGTGTAGAATGCCTAGGAATGTAGACAAACTCTGTCAAAATTTGCCTAGGAATGTATGGACTTGAGTGTATTAAGGCGTGGAGTTAGAATGTCAAGAAAAAAAGGATTGAAAACTTCAACAGAAGCAAGAACTTGCAAACTGTAACAGAGGGAAAAATTACAGTGAAATTATTTTGACAGATGAATATATAGAATGGTTTAGGTTAGTTTTGAATGCCTAAACAATGTCAAAACATGTTATAATATATGTAGGAATATTAGGGAAGAGATTGGTGGAAGTTTAGAGTCGAAACAAGTAGAAAAACTTACATAAATTGCAAAACTGCAACTGGTCCGGGTTTGCAAACCAGGACACAAACCCGGACCAGCATCAAAACACGGCAGAAAGGTTTATCAAAGGAGTGGTCCGGGTTTGCAAACCAGGACCTAAACCCGGACCACCCCTAAATCATACCCGAGAGTTCTGTAACCATGTGGTCCGGGTTTGCAAACTAGGCCACAAACCCGGACCAGTCCCAAATCTTACCCGAGAGTTTTTCCAAGTGGGGGTCCGGGTTTGCAAACTCGGACAGTAACCCGGACCACCCCAAAATTTGTACAGAAACTATTTTAAAGCTTAATTAAGGATGGGTAATGTTGGGTAATGATAGTATAAGGTAATTATGACCTGATTAATGATGTTTAAAGGTCATAAAGAGTGTAAACAAGTTTGTGAAGTGAATGAGAAAGTTGTGAGTTTGTGAACACATGAGTAAAACTAAGTTAAACGGGATAATGGGGTTAAGTACGGGAGTAATAGTTTTACGTATCGTAACACCTTAATGTTAATAGAAACATTTGATTGTTATCAGTGGAACAAGTGTGAACCGAGGAACGGGAGGTCACACGGTAAAGCTAACCCCGGTGAAAGGTATGATTTTCTCATACTCCGCGTGCTAACCGAGTTACGTTGATTTGTGTGTTTGTGTGCCGGCTTAATTAAGACTAAAGCATGAAAATAATCCCTTGTTTGATTATGTATGCCTTGTTGTATGTTGAATGAGCTAACATACTTGTATGCCGGTGTGGTCTAACATAGTGAATGGACCAACTCGTAGTGAGTAACGTTTGGCTAGAGACCCATAGATCGGGTCGTTGCGTAAGGTAACGAAAACGAGCAAACACACAAGCTATCGATTAAAGTGTAGCGATAATGTAACAAATGAACCCACTAGAATGTGAGGAGTTGAACGGGTTGAGTAAACACCCGATGTCGGTTAGAAAACCAAAGTGAAATGATCCGCGATACAAATGGGAGCGGGAAGATAAGTGAACCTCCTTCAAGAGGATTAAAGATAGTTTGAAGATGTGAACTAGTAAAGAAGGTAAAAGAGACCTAAGGGATTAGTAACTCCCTTAAGACATGGTCAACCTCCTATATGAGGATTTTACCCGGTATAAGAAAACAACCGAACTTATAAGTATATGAAATGTAAGGGTAACCCTTGAACCTAAGATTACCCGAACTTAAGTAACGTTTCCAAAATCTTTAGGAACATCAAGAGTGATGCTTCTAAACTACTATACATAATTATATTTTAACTCCGAGTGAGGAGTGTATGGGAATGTGAGTAGTCCGAGAGTAGTCGGACCTATGTAAAAGAGATAGGGACTAAGAGAGAGTTCCGGAAGCTAGTTGAACCTTCCCACCATGCTAGACCCAGAGTAGGGTCGAAACCGGGAAGTAAGGCTATGCTCGAGAGCCATGAGTTTGGCTTAAGTATGTATTAAGAGTAACAAGCGTGACGTAGGAGACCTGTAGTGTCTCGTGAATCTACAAGAGCTTGAGTATAAGTAACCCAAGAGTGTGGGTGAGATTAAGATTAAGTAACCCGAGTGTACGGGTGACTTATTGATTAAATAACCAAGGCATGGTGAAGTATAACCTTCAAGGCCTAAGAGCAAGTTAACACAACTAACAACCTTGTTATGTTAGTTAAGGATTATATTCCATGGGTGAGTGTGAATCCTTGTGTAGTATACATATGTAATGTATTGTTATGTTGCATGTTGATTGAATTAAAATGAATCTCATGCTCTTGACAAAAGTAGTCGGCGTGCCCCGGTTAGCGCTCGGGGTATGTGAATTTCATATGCAGCTTTAAGCTGAGCCCCTAGGGGCAACGTTTTTATTCGCAGGTACACCGAAGACGAAACCGTACGAGAGTAGGACGGGGTCGGTGATAGCACGGGTAGTTAGATTGTAATTACTTATGTATTTGAATGAGGTGTAAGACCGAATATGTTGTCGGCATCCGTATATTGTAAACTCGGTATAGTAAAGAAATGAAATGAGTATTGTATTAGTATCGTGTAATCGGTTGTTCCAGTCCATCAGACCGTTACTGTATGTGAGAAAGGCCTGGTTAGCCATATGGGTGGCTAACGGCGTTGTACCACCCTTCGTTGTAATAGAGATACGCTGCGTGAGTAATGGTAATTTGTGACTGTTGAGAGGTAATGACGTGTTTAACGGTTGGGGTGTTACAAAAATGGTATCAGAACGAAGTATCGCTCTGATGACTGGAAATACCGAGCTTAGGAAATACCGAGTTAGGAATTAGAGACTTAGGGCTAAGGGTTGAGTGGTAGCGTGAGAGATGCGCTAGTTAGGAACTTCCAGTATGAACTGGATACCTACAATACCAAACCCGCCCTCCATAACCCCCGCATTAAAAGCTTGGGAAAGAACGTCAGGAAGACGGGGAAACCTGATCTGGCACTTATTTAAAATGTCTACGTGAACCAGAACCTGTCTTACGGTAGATCCCAAGAACCGGAAACCCCGGAGATGGATCCCGCTGGAACGACAATAACCGCACTTAATGGCGGGAGATTGAGACATCCTAATCCAAGGAGACCAGAATTTGTGGCGGCTTGGGGCGACATGCTTGGCAGTCGCGAGAACCCAGCTGGCCGAGCAACAGCAAGAAGGAAAGCACCAACCGTGCAACAAGGCGGATTCTTGAGAAGTAACAAAACCGGGACTCAAGTCCACGGATCGCCATAGCTAAATAATACCACCAGCGGTATATTAACCGACTAAGAATCTAGTCAAGAATAGATACACACACCCTGCCACACCCGAAGAGGTCGCAACATTTAACTGATATAGCTTAGACAGCTACGAGTATAACTACGGGATATACCCGAATAAGACTACAGCAGTAGTGCCTAAATGACTTAAACCTCGGTAACCACAGTAAAGACGTGGGAACGAGCAACGAGGTAGAACATAGAACTAAGTAATTAAGGAACTCTGAGAGTGGAGAAGCACCTAAATGAATGACAGTCATGTCAAGATGAATATGAAGCAGCTCTAAGGAGTAGTTATCCAACTAAAGGATAAAGGAAGAGCCGACTAGGTTACCAAATATAATGTGAACAATACCGCGACCGGTATGAGTTATTCCAAAAACCGCCTGTACTGCGCACTTGCCACGGCAAGTGCAGTATTAACGGGACTATTAAGAAGAGCTTTGACAAGCGACCAATACTTAGCAAGTACCAAAACGGCGAGAGAAGCCAATATGGCAAGACAACCTTAAGAAACCTTGAAACGAAACCTTGGAAAGGCCTAACGGCCTGACCACCATGTTAAAGAGCATACCGGTCAGCAAGAGGCTAGACCTGGTAAGAAGCAACCGGTATTGAAATGCCATGAAGATTTTACTTTCAGAACTCAAATTTTTTTCTTTCAAAACATAGAATTTTCCAAAAACCCCTAAATTTTAAAACTAAACCAGAGAACCACGGTAAGTTATCATAGGACGATATAAGAGGAGTTGGCGACAGAATACTTCACCTAGGCGTGTGACCGACACTACAAGTGTACACAAATGAGACATGGAACGACCGCACTCCGAAGGAGCATGCGGACCTGACAGACCAGTTATGAGTTAGTCGGGTAAGTGGTAACGTATCAATAAGATACTCCATGTATGTATACAAGTAGAGTACGGAACACGGGAATTAGTCGACTCCATACTATGGACCATAAGATAAGTTCAAACCACGATAGTTGGACACCTCGAATGATCGAAGAATTCAGGGAAGCTTACAAGCGAAAGGAGTCAAGAACCCGTTCCAAGAGAATGACTAAAGAGTCGAAAGTGCGAGAAGTACCGAGTATTAAGTATAGACATTGGATATGTCTCAGAAATCACAATGGTAACTGGAATGAATACCTAGCATAAGAAATACGGCGAATGCCTAAGATGAACATATTAATGTTCGACAAACGGGATAGAGATCCCACAGTATACCTCCCTGAAGAGAATAACGACCTGACCAAGAAGGTAAAGGGAAAGTACCAATGATCTACCCAATAACGGGAGACATTACAACCCTGCATGGGATAATTCAAAGTATTTACAACCGCGAAGTGGAGTAAGGAACTGAGCGTACCCACGAGTTCAAGCCAGATGTAATGGCGCAACTCAGTAACACCCAGGAGCAATCCGTGAAGGGTGTCGGAGTCAACAGTAGTTGAACAAAATATCGTGTTGAGAACACAAGTATTAAAGCAAACACTCGGGTAGAGCCTGAAGGGATCCCACGTAACATGGGATACCCTAACTTGCCAGAGGGCATGAATTAATATCAAGATACTTAAAGGGCCTTCCAGGTACGGAAGCGTGATGAGACAGCTATGTCAAAGAGCCCAGTAATACCTCCAAACCATTTAATGGTGTACGGAGAAGCAGAAACTTGTATAAACAGCTGCACAGAGCATGGCTCGGGGCAAGTGGCTTGTAAGCCAGAAAAACCAACTACCGTTCGTAGATTTAAACGTACAAAAACCTATGCATAAAGGCATAAAAGAAACGGTGGAGAATGAACCACTACCTCGGAGTGGGGACACCACTTGTTATTATGGGGCCCAGGGAGCGGTAATTGTGAGAATCCTCTAGAGAAAAGCTACCACCTATGAATGTAATGTGAAACCGCTAAAGCGGTGTAGAGAAACTTGAGCATGTGTTTATTGCCAAGGAGTAAATAGAACAGTGATAGTATGTAGAAGGGCATTGATAGCAGTGGAAGGAAACCGAGAGAGTAATCAGACTAGTAGTAAACATTGTATGTGTGCAATATGAATTGCAGAGTAAACGATGCGCAGTAAGCGTAGAGAGTTAGAGTAATATATTCTATTGAGCCAAGTGAATGGCAAGCCATAGTATAAATGGCGGGAGTACATGAGCGGAAGCTAAAGTAGTAGCAGATGCCATGTAAACAAATGTTGTTTAATGAGTAAGAACATGGTACGCAGCAAGCGACCATTGTAAGAGTATAATCAGATAACGAGATGAAGTTAATGAGAAAGATGGTAAAGGAGACATATTCATTCCTATCACACAAGAGATTTACTGCCAAGGGTTTACGCTTCTGCACTCTGTATGACTGGGTGTTTTGGTATTGCACTTGTGCGGTAATGATCGAGTGGGAGAGCTAAGGATTAAGAAATGTCAACGAAGTCTGTTGAGCAAAAATCTAGAGAAATGACCGTGCGCCCATTGGCCAGAGATGCACAAAGAATGTGGGCCGTAACCCACAGGTCCTAGGACCGATGCAGAGTAGTATGCATGAGGAATTCTTGTACAGAAACAAGTAAACAAACATAATTCGGAAGCCACAATTAATCGAGGAAGCATTACATACTAAGTAGTAGCTTGCCCTCAACCGACAATAAGTCAGAAAAAGTAAGTGAATAACTACGAAGGTATACAGTGCTATACGAAGTAGATTTCCAGAGAACTGGAGAGAAAATCTATAACTCATCGAAATCGCATACGGTAAGAGATACCACACGATGATGAATAATACATTAAGAATACCAAAAGAGCCAATTAAGCTCTAGTTATCAGGTCACGCAGCAGAAGCTAGTGGGCCGTAATTCAGGGTTAAGTATACCTAGTAAATCTGAGTAAATGGCTAATCATAAACGCCTTGAAGCCTTAGAGGCTAGAACCGAAAACGGTTATGAATTAATTAACCGCATCGAAGTTAAAGTACTTCATGATGCCCTTGTTAGTGAACCAATGTTTAGTGATAACATATGGTCGATTACGCGGGCGTAACCCGTTTTAAGGGGGGTAGGGCGAGAAACCGCTTAGAGTATGTTTTACGTATAGGTGCGTAAACTACTATGTGTATGGCACAAAATAAATTGTTTTTATGATTGGAACTCATGTTACATAAACATGTGTATCCGTTCATTATGTAATTATGGTCATTGTGCATGTGAGATGCGAGTAACACGTATAGTATTTAAGAAAAGAGGAGTAGAGAAACTCCTAGGGAATGATAATCCCTATAGTGTATGTCTATTGAGATTGGACATGAGATATAATGAGTATGAATCGGTGTGAAACCGATGTGTAACATAGTGGGAAGTGAGTTTCCCAGGTGATTTGATTTGAGATTGATTGATGGAGTGAGTTCCATCCTTTGAAGTTGTATGTTTTAAATTGAGTAACAATTTGAGGAAAAGAGGCCATAAGTATGGAATACCTAGGTAAAGTAGTGAAGCAATGAGAATGACAAATGACCTAAGTACTAGGAACTAGAGAATAATTGAAATGAATTGTTTCATGAATATGACTAGAAAGAGTAAAAGATAGAAAACGAAAATGTTTGACTATCTGTTTGTTTGAAACTGAAGTGGGAGGTGGAACTTGATCTGCTAGCGATCAAGGGAAGCCGAACACAAATTGGGGTGGAAGGATAGTTCAACACTGATGCTGATCACATCAGGGCTGGATGATTCTTGAAGCTCCCTTAAAGTGGTCACAAGTAATCACGCTAAGAAAAGTGACAACTACCATAAATTGGACTTGGAGTTGTGTGATGTTTTAAAAAGAATTTTCAAAAAGAATTCGAAAAAGGATTTTCTTCAAGTATGAAGATGGAAATGAAAATTGGTTTTTAAACCGCTATCACCCGCCGATGGCTACGGCCTTAAGTCTTGATGACCGGTAGAACGGTGGGCGTGTATTAGTTTTGAAACCATTGCACCGTACATGCGGAGGTCCTAAGTGACCGGTTAGGGCGGTGACAGTGTGTGATTTTTCCAAAGGCAGCGGGACGGGGAGAGTACCCTGAGATGATCCTGTGTTGAGTGAGTCAACCAGAGTGCCTGAGGATATGTATATGTTTAACGTTTTGATCAGAACCGAAGGGACCGTGAGCCAGAGAGAGTAAGTGCCCATTTGTCATGAAAGGGCCGTGGACCAGAGAGCGTAAGTGTCCAACGTGACCGGTACCTGAGGGATCAGTAGTGTATTACTCGATATGGATTCGAGGACTGTAGTGCCTTCTTGTCTTCGGACCGATTCTGTGGAGAGAGTAAAAGAGTATTTTTGATTGCTATACATGCTGTGATTTGTGTGTGGTATGTGTAGTGCGAAATGAGATTGACTTGTGGAGTCTGTAAGGTTATACATGTATTATAACCTTGGCATAGCGTGCCCAGGACAAAGTTCCTAAGGGGGGTAGATTTAAATACCCCGGATCTAAAAATGGTGATTAAATTACTCTAATATGATTATTAAAGGCCTAATGGTGCCTAAAGAGTATTGGTAAAGAGAATAAAACTAAAAGTAAGAGAAAACGCTTGAAAAGCGAAAACCGCTAAAACGCGCATTAAATGAGTATAAGAGATATATGATCTCGTTAGGGTCCGAGAGGGATTCCTAAGGCTTAGTTAGGCCTAATTAGTATACTGGAATGATTCTCGAAGAAAACGGATCCAAATAATGGATTAAAAATGCTAATGGAGTTTCAAAGCATGTTTTTCGAGAAAACCCGAAAACGTGACTTTAAGCGGTCAAATGGACCCGTAAAAATTATGGTTGACTATATAACTATAATTAAACATTAATGGGAGCTTAATAACCACTAAAAATAGAGAAATGAGAAAAATCCGAAAAACAGGCCCGGTGAGTGAATAGTGACGAACCGGGTAAAATAACGAGCGTTTTCTGTAAAAGATGAAAAACGCTCCAGCACATGTGTATATAATGGGGCCGGTTTTAATAAGCTAGGCAGCCTTCCCCTTTTTGCTTATTAGCTATTAAAGAAAGAAAGAAAAAGGAAGAAAAGAAAAGAAAAGTAGAAAAGTACTTTTAACACACTCTCTCTCTTCTATTCTAACTCCCACACGTTTTCTTCTCTGCCCACCAGAGCCTTCTTCTTCCTCCTGGCTAGCTCCGATGGCGATTTTCCCATGTCCACACAGCACCTCTCTTCTTTCTTCTAGTTGGACACTCAAATCAACTCCAAACTCAACAAAATTACTACCGTTGGATTCCCCTCTTCACAAGGAACACGTTCCACCCTTCAAAAGCTGAAAAACTCCACCTTCATCACCATGGCTAAATGCCATTTTGAAGCGTGAAGGAGAGTAGTTGGACCCCCCATCTCCTCCTTATTACTCCAAGGTAAAAATAAGCTTAAGAGCTCACCATTTTAGCCTCTCTTATATTTCTTTGGAAATTTTCCAACGTGAGCTTCTCCTTCTTCCATGCCCAGCCGATTGCTGATCTTCACTAAGGGCTGGAATTGCTAGCTTTGTTGCCCAAGAACTCCATCTACAAGTGCAAGGTAATGCCTTCTTAAAAACCTTAAGAACCCTCCTTAAAATTCTAGGGTTTTGATATTAAGGATAGTATTTGAATTAGTGTGTGGTTCTTGGATTGGCTAGCGTGAGTTGTTGGCTGATTGAGAAACAAGAATCAAGAGGGAAAGAGAAAGAGAAAAGAAGGGAAGGAAGAAGAAAACCGAAACTAGCAAGGTAATTGAGCCTACCTTGAGTTGAATTGTTGTCTTGGGGAAATAGATTTTTAATATGAATTGAATGTAAATGTGAGTGTAGTCATGAAACTACAAGGTTGAACAAGTAATGAGATTGTTTAATGTGGTTTAAATGTGGGAAATAAACCTCAAGAGCAAACTGTTACATATGTATGTACAAGGTGGGAAAAACAATGTGCTGCAGGAATGTTTAATGCCTATATAACAGGGATGAAAAACAGATTTTTGTGAGCTGATTAGTGTGTGTAGAATGCCTAGGAATGTAGACAAACTCTGTCAAAATTTGCCTAGGAATGTATGGACTTGAGTGTATTAAGGCGTGGAGTTAGAATGACAAGAAAGAAAGGATTGAAAACTTCAACAGAAGCAAGAACTTGCAAACTGTAACAGAGGGAAAAATTACAGTGAAATGAGTTATTTGACAGATGAATATATAGAATGGTTTAGGTTAGTTTTGAATGCCTAAACAATGTCAAAACATGTTATAATATATCTAGGGATATTAGGGAAGAGATTGGTGGAAGTTTAGAGTTGAAACAAGTTGAAAAACTTACATAAATTGCAAAACTGCAACTGGTCCGGTTTTGCAAACCAGGACACAAACCCGGACCAGCATCAAAATACGGCAGAAAGGTTTATCAAAGGAGTGGTCCGGGTTTGCAAACCAGGACCTAAACCCGGACCACCCCTAAATCATACCCGAGAGTTCTGTAACCATGTGGTCCGGGTTTGCAAACTAGGACACAAACCCGGACCAGTCCCAAATCTTACCCGAGAGTTTTTCCAAGTGGGGGTCCGGGTTTGCAAACTCGGACAGTAACCCGGACCACCCCAAAATTTGTACATAAACTATTTTAAAGCTTAATTAAGGATGGGTAATGTTGGGTAATGACAGTATAAGGTAATTATGAACTGATTAATGATGTTTAAAGGTCATAAAGAGTGTAAACAAGTTTGTGAAGTGAATGAGAAAGTTGTGAGTTTGTGAACATATGAGTAAAACTAAATTAAACGGGATAACAGGGTTAAGTACGGGAGTAATAGTTTTACGTATCGTAACACCTTAATGTTAATAGAAACATTTGATTGTTATCAGTGGAACAAGTGTGAACCGAGGAACGGGAGGTCACACGGTAAAGCTAACCCCGGTGAAAGGTATGATTTTCTCATACTCCGCGTGCTAACCGAGTTACGTTGATTTGTGTGTTTGTGTGCCGGCTTAATTAAGACTAAAGCATGAAAATAATCCCTTGTTTGATTATGTATGCCTTGTTGTATGTTGAATGAGCTAACATACTTGTATGCCGGTGTGGTCTAACATAGTGAATGGACCGACTCGTAGTGAGTAACGTTTGGCTAGAGACCCATAGATCGGGTCGTTGCGTAAGGTAACGAAAATGAGCAAACACACAAGCTATCGATTAAAGTGTAGCGATAATTGCAAACGATTTATTTGATGATATTAAATGCTAAGACTTAATCCTAGAAATCAACAAATCAATAGTCGTCGGGTTTGGCAAAAACTCCCGGTCGCAGTTAGTATAGCAATTTTAGAAGCGACCAGGTGTCAATCCACGGGACTTGATAAAGTAATCTATCCGAAGACAATGGGTAATTCAAAAGGGGTTTGTTTGGTTTTGGGATTTTAAATAATAACAAAATGAATAATTAAAATAACAATCAGGAAAATAAATAACAGATAAAATAAAGTGTAGATATATGGATAAAAGGGACTCTGGGTTCAGGTTAATACCGTTTGATTATTACATCTACTGGTTTAATTAAAGATATTGGCAATATTCCTATAATTTTCTTAAGGGCTAAATCATAGTCTCAGAAGAACTCATTTACCAGAAATGCAGGACCTAGTCTAGGTTCAAGCAGAAACACATGTAAACGGATTAAGTACGAGGAATAATAATTTGCGTCTGTAGAAATAATTAATTAATCCAATTAATAATTCCACAGATATACAGATTAATTTAACCGATCTATTTATCACTTGGTCTGATCAAAATAGATTAGTAAAGCAATTTAATAAACTCATGACATTTATTAAAAAGCGCAACAATAACATTAATCGTAACAATCCGCAATTAATTAAAACCAATAAATATAATTAAAACAAACTGCAATTAAACCATCACCCAATAAATATAAATTACTCACTCATTATCTCAAGAATTAAAACACACATTAAAACAAATATTAAATGTTATGTAACAAATAAGGAGTAACAATCAAC
The DNA here is from genome assembly GCA_023374045.1 of Limonium bicolor. Classification (NCBI taxonomy): domain Eukaryota; kingdom Viridiplantae; phylum Streptophyta; class Magnoliopsida; order Caryophyllales; family Plumbaginaceae; genus Limonium; species Limonium bicolor. The sequence goes on along the minus strand of CM041776.1, from coordinate 313,686,443 downwards.
AAGTAACAAACATATAATAATAAAGTGAGTTTTAGCAAAACCCTCTTAAAATGAACCGGTCCTTTGCAGCGTTCAGTCCAGTCCGGCTCCTCTTCTTGTTGGCTCGCTCCAGGGTTAATATTCAGTTTGTCGTTTTCCTCTGCTTCATCATTTTCTACACCGACATACTGAAGATTTACGCCGGTTCTTGCTCTCTGTTTTCTTCCCGACTCTTCTTTTTTTTTCTCGTCTCTCGCCTCTGTTATCTTATTCTTCTTTTCGCAAATCTCGATCTCGTTCTTCTTCTACCCGCTACTGCCTTACTCGCGCCAATCGACGAAGACGATAGTACGAGGTGAGGCGAGGCGAGGCGGATTGAAGATCGGCGGTGGTTGTCGAGACGTGGTGAGGTCGAAGCGGAATGAAGCGAGGTCTGGTGAGGTGATGCGGAGTAGAAGTGGCGAAGAAGAACCTGTTCTGGTGAGATGAAGGTGTGGAAGCGATATCGGATGAGGCGATGTAGTACAGATGCGATGTTGATGATGTAGAAGATGACGGTGGTGAAGCGGTGAGTGCGAGACGATTGTGGTGTGGGTCTGGTGAAGTGTGGCGTTGTGGAAATGATGGATGAGGCGACGGTAGAGGCGTGACGATGGAGTTGTGGCGAAGTTGAATGAAGGTGCGGGCGTGAATGAAATGGTGGATCGATGGTGATGCAGAAGATGATCGTCTTCGGTACGGGTGTGCGAGGTGCAGTGCGTGGCGTGGTTTGTGAATGGTGAGGTGCAGGCGCAAGTGGATGTCGGGATAGGCGGTGGTGAACGATGAGGTGCGGTGCGTGTGTATGTGATGAAGAAGATGAAAAAAACCGATGAAGATGGATGGTGACGTGGAGCGGTGTGAAGGTGCAGTGGCGTGGGTATGGTGTGTTGTGATCGGAGATGAAATGATGGTGGTGAAAGTATGAAGGATGACCGGTGAGTTGGAATGAAGATGGTCGATGGAAGGTGATGGCCCCGACGACGACGGTCGAGAATGAGCGTTCTCTTTTATCACCAATACAGTAGTGCGATGCCAGATAGTCTCCTCATGTTTCTGCATGGGTTTATTGATATTATAATCCCTATATTAGTCCCCGCTTTCTATTCTGTTGATTCCTGTACTGCCAATCTGAACAAGTCCATGTATGACGTTGCTGCTTGGTAATTATGCCCACGTGAATGAAGAATTTTGGGCCAAGAAACTGCAATGCATGCTGTTCACATCGTATGAAAGGGTTGGCCCATCTCCCCGCGTGCATGTCTAGTATATAAATACATATTATCATATATGTAGTATATATATATAATTGTGAGACATTTTCCTATATAAATAGAATAAATATATGAGTTGACATTAAAACATGAATCTAAGAAAAGCATATGATAAGTGTAAAATATGACATGAATTGTTATGAAATAGGAAGAATTAAGTCCTAAAAATATATGTGTTTTACACTTCAAACTTCCTCACACTAGCTTTTGCTTGTCCTCAAGCAAATAAGAATAAAACCATCTCTATGGCCGTAGTATTGAAACTTAGGATCAAAACAACTGCGGATGGAAAACAAGCAAAATGACAATCAAAGACAATCAAAAGAATAGTTCTGCATCTGCTGTAGGTTTTCGCAAACAGTAAAAAGAATGAAGTTAAAAAGCATAGAAGTTAGATTATAGAAACTGAAACAGAATAATTTGGGATCCTCCACCATTTCTTTCCTCTAACCTTTGGATGACAAGGGGTGTGAAGTAACACCTTATTCCGCGATACCTTTCAACACCACATACTCATGATCAGAATAAGCAAAATTGAATCACATTTTTAACTTTTCAAAGTTCATTTTTCTTAACATTCTATTTTGCCATTTGCATATTTGATTCATCCCCTCAGACTTTTCTCTTCACCCATGTAGCGGCTTTGGGCCTTCTATCCCAGATCAAAAGACCTTAGGTAGATGGGTGATGAGGCACCCCAAGGACTTAATAACCGAATGAAGAGGCCTGTTTTGGTTCAGAAATTTTAATTCAGATCAGCGGAGTACCTTGCCTTATCCTTTCATTCCAAACTTTTACATCATTCCCAAGACCCAAACTAGACCAATTCAATTTTCATAATCAGCTAATCCACCAAATTTCAGTGAAAACAGATATAATTTGAATAAAACTAAATAAACAAACAACCTAAAGCAGAAAGATTCTTGAGGTGGCCATCAGGCTCGTTTTCAACACTTCCATAATTTTTTTTTCGGCCACTTAAAAGAGATAGTTCTTTCAAAATAAGAGGACAAACAAAAACAAATGTGGCATTAAGTGCAACTAGCATATTTTCAGGGAAAGGTCTTACTTCCTCACACTTAAGAGGAGCAATGTCCTCATTGTTCAAAAATAATAAAATTAAGAAAGACCTTTCAAAATATGCCAGACTCATGAAGAATTTCATTCAGGATAATCATGGACTGATATAAAATAAGCACGAAGAATGATAGGCTGAACACAGACATGTAAAGAAAGGAAAACTGAAACTCCCCTGATATCGTAGATTGAGGAAGGTTCCCTTCCTCACACTTAAGCTTGTGCATGGGGTAGTAGCCTTCCTCACACTTGCGTTCATGCAAGTGTCCAGCCTTAGATAGCATCAAACACCATAAAAAGTTTATTACCTGCACACACTCACAACTACCACAAAAACGCTAAAAGCGTTGTATTAAAAGCACAGGGACACCTATCCACTTCAAAATAGAAAAAGAAAAAAATAAAACAAGAAAACAAAAACAAATGTAAAATATAATTTAACCACTGGGTTGCCTCCCAGTAAGCTGCCTGTCTTTATAGTCTTTGGCTAGACTTTTGCTTTGTTATCCCGGATCAAAAATAAAAGTTGACAATGGTGTCAACGGGGATAACAAGTGGACTGCCATCAGTAACAAGCCACCTGGATCAAAGCAAAATGTTACCCCAGCAGATAAAATAAGAAAATAAGTACTCCATGAAATCTGGTGTTTGAGGAGGTATTGAAGGTAGCGATCTTCCAGGTGAAGATGGGGTGACAGAGGCTCATTTTCTTCAAACTTGAGGATATAAACATCATCGTCTATCTGGTAAGGCTTAAAGAGTCCGTCGGAATGATAAAGAGGTGGAGACCTGTCCCCCTCGAATCTTAGGATGTAAACATCCTCCTCATCTGGGTGAGGGTCAATGAGGGTTCCACGTGGGCAGTCAACTACAACGCAGACCTCTGCTGGTGCAGCGATAACCACGGGTGGGGAGGGAGGGTGACTTGAGATGTCGATAAGTTGCTCCACTGAATTGTTCCCCAACTCTTGAAGGTTACCACTGTCAAAGATTGAAGCCTGTTGTAGAGGAGCGATTCGCTGCAGATAGTCTGGTTGATCCTCTAACCACAATTGCTCTTGGAAAATGAGACAGTCATCGAACTCATGAGCTCCCCCACAATATGTGCAATATATATCTTGCGAATAGGATGATTCCCGTTCGAATTGCTCCTCAGCCCGCCTCATCTCTTCAATTTCGGGGCAATCTTCAAACTCATGATTTCCCCCACATTGTGAGCAACACAAAATAGAGGAAAACGAATCAAAAGAACCAGAAGACTCTTGCTCCACTGCCCAAACAAGAGTCTGTTCCATAGACTGCTCCATCCTTCTGTTGGCTAACTGTCTGTAAAGTTCAGATGTCTTATCCTGTGATCTTTTCAGTTCAACCAACAACTTGTACAACTCACCTGATATTGCTTCATCAATTCTGATGTTTGCCATTGTTTGAAAAATAATGCAATAAAAACAAAAAAATAAAAAACAAAAATAAAAGAAACAATGTATTATAATACAACAATTGAATTAACCAAGGCTCAGGGACTAGACAAAGTCAAGTCCCCGGCAACGGCGCCATTTTGCAAACGATTTATTTGATGTATTAAATGCTAAGAAATTAATCCTAGAAATCAACAAATCAATAGATCGTCGGGTTGCAAAAATCCCGGTCGCAGTAGTATAGCAATTTAGAAGCGACCAGGTGTCAATCCACGGGACTTGATAAAGTAAGTCTAGCCTAAGACAATGGGTAATTCAAAAGGGTTTGTTTTGGTTTTGGGATTTAAATAAATAACAAAAATGAAATAATTAAAATAACAATCAGGAAAATAAATAACAGATAAAATAAAGTGGTAGATAATATGGATAAAAGGGACTCTGGGTTCAGGTTAATACCGTTTGATTAATTACATCTACTGGTTAATTAAAGAGATTGGCAATATTCCTATAATTTTCTTAAGGGCTAAATCATAGTCTCAGAAGAACTCATTTACCAGAAATGCAGGACCTAGTCTAGGTTCAAGCAGAAACACATGTAAACGGATTAAGTACGAGGAATAATAATTTGCGTCTGTAGAAATAATTAATTAATCCAATTAATAATTCCACAGATATACAGATTAATTTAACCGATCTATTTATCACTTGGTCTGATCAAAATAGATTTAGTAAAGCAATTTAATAAACTCATGACATTTATTAAAAAGCGCAACAATAACATTAATCGTAACAATCCGCAATTAATTAAAACCAATAAATATAATTAAAACAAACTGCAATTAAACCATCACCCAGAGTAAATATAAATTACTCACTCATTATCTCAAGAATTAAAACACACATTAAAACAAATATTAAATGTTATGTAACAAATAAGGAGGTAACAATCAACAAGTAACAAACATATAATAATAAAGTGAGTTTTAGCAAAAACCCTCTTAAAATGAACCGGTCCTTTGCAAGCGGTTCAGTCCAGTCCGGCTCCTCTTCTTGTTGGCTCGCTCCAGGGTTAATATTCAGTTTGTCGTTTTCCTCTGCTTCATCATTTTCTACACCGACATACTGAAGATTTACGCCGGTTCTTGCTCTCTGTTTTCTTCACCGACTCTTGTTTTATTTTTCTCGTCTCTCGCCTCTGTTATCTTATTCTTCTTTTTCGCAAATCTCGATCTCGTTCTTCTTCTACCCGCTACTGCCTTACTCGCGCCAATCGACGAAGACGATAGTACGAGGTGAGGCGAGGCGAGGCGGATTGAAGATCGGCGGTGGTTGTCGAGACGTGGTGAGGTCGAAGCGGAATGAAGCGAGGTCTGGTGAGGTGATGCGGAGTAGAAGTGGCGAAGAAGAACCTGTTCTGGTGAGATGAAGGTGTGGAAGCGATATCGGATGAGGCGATGTAGTACAGATGCGATGTTGATGATGTAGAAGATGACGGTGGTGAAGCGGTGAGTGCGAGACGATTGTGGTGTGGGTCTGGTGAAGTGTGGCGTTGTGGAAATGATGGATGAGGCGACGGTAGAGGCGTGACGATGGAGTTGTGGCGAAGTTGAATGAAGGTGCGGGCGTGAATGAAATGGTGGATCGATGGTGATGCAGAAGATGATCGTCTTCGGTACGGGTGTGCGAGGTGCAGTGCGTGGCGTGGTTTGTGAATGGTGAGGTGCAGGCGCAAGTGGATGTCGGGATAGGCGGTGGTGAACGATGAGGTGCGGTGCGTGTGTATGTGATGAAGAAGATGAAAAAAACCGATGAAGATGGATGGTGACGTGGAGCGGTGATGAAGGTGCAGTGGCGTGGGTATGGTCTGTGTTGTGATCGGAGATGAAATGATGGTGGTGAAAGTATGAGGATGACCGGTGAGTTGGAATGAAGATGGTCGATGGAAGGTGATGGCCCCGACGACGACGGTCGAGAATGAAGACGTTCTCTTTTATCACCAATACAGTAGTGCGATGCCAGATAGTCTCCTCAGGGCATCCACAATAACAAGAGTGGATTCCACTCTCAAAATAATAATATTTTATTCTTCTCCTCACAATCTCTCTCTTCTTTTGCTAAGACACCCACTTTTTGGGGTTCTTAGTTAAGAAACTCTCACACAACTTCTCTCCTCCATGTCATCATTTATCTTTTTGTTTTATTAATTTAGAGTGGATTCCACTCCATTGTGGATGCCCTCATGTTTCTGCATGGGTTTATTGATATTATAATCCCTATATTAGTCCCCCGCTTTCTATTCTGTTGATTCCTGTACATGCCAATCTGAACAAGTCCATGTATGACGTTGCTGCTTGGTAATTATGCCCACGTGAATGAAGAATTTTGGGCCAAGAAAACTGCATATGCATGCTGTTACACATCGTATGAAAGGGTTGGCCCATCTCCCCCGCGTGCATGTCTAGTATATAAATACATATTATACATATATGTAGTATATATATATAATATGTGAGACATTTTCCTATATAAATAGAATAAAATATATGAGTTGACATTAAAACATGAATCTAAGAAAAGCATATGATAAGTGTAAAATATGACATGAATTGTTATGAAAATAGGAAGAATTAAAGTCCTAAAAATATATGTGTTTTTCACTTATCAATAATGTAACAAATGAACCCACTAGAATGTGAGGAGTTGAACGGGTTGAGTAAACACCCGATGTCGTTTAGAAAACCAAAGTGAAATGATCCGCGATACAAATGGAGCGGGAAGATAAGTGAACCTCCTTCAAGAGGATTAAAGATAGTTTGAAGATGTGAACTAGTAAAGAAGGTAAAAGAGACCTAAGGGATTAGTAACTCCCTTGAGACATGGTCGACCTCCTATATGAGGATTTTACCCGGTATAAGAAGACAACCGAACTTAAAGTATATGAAATGTAAGGGTAACCCTTGAACCTAAGATTACCCGAACTTAAGTAACGTTTCCAAAATCTTTAGGAACATCGAGAGTGATGCTTCTAAACTACTATACATGATTATATTTTAACTCCGAGTGAGGAGTGTATGGGAATGTGAGTATCCGAGAGTAGTCGGACCTATGTAAAAGAGATAGGGACTAAGAGAGAGTTCCGGAAGCTAGTTGAACCTTCCCACCATGCTAGACCCAGAGTAGGGTCGAAACCGGGGAAGTAAGGCTATGCTCGAGAGCCATGAGTTTGGCTTAGTATGTATTAAGAGTAACAGCGTGACGTAGGAGACCTGTAGTGTCTCGTGAATCTACAAGAGCTTGAGTATAAGTAACCCAAGAGTGTAGGTGAGATTAAGATTAAATAACCCGAGTGTACGGGTGACTTATTGATTAAATAACCAAGCATGGTGAAGTATAACCTTCAATGCCTAAGAGCAAGTTAACACAACTAACAACCTTGTTATGTTAGTTAAGGATTATATTCCATGGGTGAGTGTGAATCCTTGTGTAGTATACATATGTAATGTATTGTTATGTTGCATGTTGATTGAATTAAAATGAATCTCATGCTCTTGACAAAAGTAGTCGGCGTGCCCCGGTTAGCGCTCGGGGTATGCGAATTTCATATGCAGCTTTAAGCTGAGCCCCTAGGGGTAACGTTTTTATTCGCAGGTACACCGAAGACGAAACTGTACGAGAGTAGGACGGGGTCGGTGATAGCACGGGTAGTTAGATTGTAATTACTTATGTATTTGAATGAGGTGTAAGACCGAATATGTTGTCGGCATCCGTATATTGTAAACTCGGTATAGTAAAGAAATGAAATGAGTATTGTATTAGTATCGTGTAATCGGTTGTTCCAGTCCATCAGACCGTTACTGTATGTGAGAAAGGCCTGGTTGGCCATATGGGTGGCTAACGGCGTTGTACCACCCTTCGTTGTAATAGAGATACGCTGCGTGAGTAATGGTAATTCGTGACTGTTGAGAGGTAATGACGTGTTTAACGGTTGGGGTGTTACATTGACCCAAGCCTCCACAAATTTTTCCTTGTGTTTCTTCTAGACTGATGCAACATACGTAATGAAACGTGGATAGCTTCGGTATGTATACTTGAAATTTTCGTAACTCTCATTGTAGTCCTGCTCTGTGCTCGAGTAGACAACCGAAGTCCACATTTGGACTACAGCTGCCGCCCTTCCTCTATAACCCATATAAGTCTCGGTTTTCCCCTGAATGTTCCTACTTATGTGCCACCGACATAGAAGATGATGAGATTCTGGAAGTACCTGTTCTAAGGCATTCATCAGGGTCAGACATCTGTCGGTGATAAATGTTGAGGTTGTAGTCCGACCAAGGAGTTCCCTTAATTGTTGAAGTGCCCACACATACATGTCCGTTGATTCCGATACAAGAAAGGCGAAGGCAATGCTGAAGTTCTTGCCTATACTCGTCACTCCGATGAACTGAACCAAAGGCATTTTTGCTATGTTCGTTTTATAGGTAGCATCAATGCCTATGACTTACGAGAAATCATGGAGCAGTAATCTAGAGGTAGGGTGTGCAAAGAAGATGGACTCAAGTCGTGTTCGATCCCCTAAATTGTGAAATATATTCATGTTATCTATCAAATTAATATGAAACCTAAAGGATTGCAGTTATTTGAGACATACTGAGTTGACTTACTTGGTTTTGTAGTGTAATCGTAGTAGTAGTTGTTTTTGTCTAGAGCAGCAGAGTCTGCACCATAGATCGACCATTTCTCTTTTCAAGTTTTGTTTTTTGTATCCTGTTGTATATGTCTTTCCCTTGTTGCTGATGTTTCTGGGTTGATTGTTGTGAGCTCTGAATAAATTGCACAGGGTGGCACACCGACTCTGCTTCTCTGATTGATCATAATCTCTTCCTCCTTAGTTAGGCGTTTTCCCACAAAATGACCCTATACCCACTCAGCGAGTTCATGGTTATGCCATCTGTTACCCACATTCAAGAAACACCCGTAGCTTGTGTAATACCCCTTAATTCGAAAAGGACAACCACATTTCTTTGAACCAGATGATCTGCGCCGGTTGATGACACCAGGTCGTGGTGTCCTTCGTGGTTTCCAATACCTCTCGCATGTTATGTGGAAATCTTGGCCCGACCGAGAACTTTGAATTATGGTGTAGATATGGTTAGGATGGCCAACACTATTTACCCAAGCTTTTGCTTCTTCTTTACTCCTAAAGGCCTGGTTTGTTTGAAATAAGTAACCTGTATCCACCGCCAGAGGTCGATTATACATCTGTTGCATGTAGTCATCCATCTCTGCATTATGATCTGGAACACCTTCATCAAATTCATCCCAATCTGAATCAGTAGTTTAGTCACTTTCCTGCAATAAGGTCGAGAGAATGTTAGACGAATATTAAAATATGAAATATTAGTGTGAATATGATTTACAAAGACAATAAACTAAATACTTACCGGGCTTGATACTGGAACATACTGTAACACCCCGGATTTTCTAACCTTTTATTTGGTCTTTTTTTTTTGCAATTCAAGTTTAATATTAGTAAGCAGCGGAATCGAAACCTAAACCCGGGGCATTATTGCCACACTCGCAACTAAACGAGTGCTAAGGCCTAAATAATTAACTCACTAATGACCTATTATTATTAATAAAGTAAATACAACACCTATTAAAATAATTTCTTACAAATGTAGAATTATCAAGCCAAAAATAAAATCCAACTATAAATAATCAGACTATGTGGAGTCGCCTTCCCAAACCCCAAGGACTTCATCAGTACCTGTGGCAGAAATCCAAACAAACATAGAAAGGGCCACGATAAAGTCAGAAAAACTGAGTAAGCTACCACTTCACCACGTAAAAATCATTTTCTCTTTAGAAATCATTTTTAACAATATAACCACACAGAATACAACACATTTCTATAATATTTACACACAACAACAAAATTGTCATAACTGTAAAATACTTCACATTGGATTTCTTTAATAACTCAAAAATATATTAGTGAGATTATTTTAATTATCTTCCTTGTCCCAACGCGCAGCCAGGACAAAACAACTTTACTTTCTCTTTGGGTACAACACGCAGCTGTAACCCGGACCCCAACACGCAGCCGGGAATCCAACCAAGCCACTAAATCCTTAAGTGTGCACACCCCCCAATAGTTCAAAGGACTAAGGAGTAGATCTAGGGCTAACTGTGTCCTAGTGCGGCCCACAGTATCTCAAGCTTATGCGTCCTAATGCGGCCCGCATTTATCATCTCATTCATGTGTCCTAATGCGGCCCACATGCACCATGATTTTCTCCTCTTAAAAATTATTTTATTCATTATTATTCTTTACCATATAATCTCATCAAAATCCACATATTTCACCATAAATAAATAATGATATCATACTTATTGAATAAATAATTCAATTTTCACAAATCATTTCGTTAACAATTTCACAACAATATAAGTTGATCTCATAAATAAACTCATAACAATTTTCCATCAATCTCTTTTAGAAAATATATTTAATTAGCCACTGATATCCATTACAAAATAAATCACTCACATAAGAAAATGAAATTATCACTAACACTTAACACTTCAATCTTAAACAATTATCACACACAAAATTCACATCCACGTGAAAATTCATTATTATAAATATAATAAAAATTAGTGAACGTAGTAACTTACCTGGTATTTTGTTGAGAACTAACACCATAATCAAGCACGAAATAAACTACGGCTCCTTGTTCACAAATTCCGAGTGCTGCTACTTATGCGCCGCCAATTACACAAAGAAAAACGGTTTATCTTTCCCTCATTTTTCCCTTTGGGTGTGAGTAGACATGCCGCATCTTCTTATTTATTATTTTTGCTCTGTGTGCGGGGAAAGGAAATGAGGTATATATTATGTTTTTTGTTTGTGCCTATGTAAGTGATGGCAAGGTGGGGATAAATGATGTATATATATTTGGTTGTATTGTGTCTGTAAACCGAGAGAAAATAAAAAGGAAGGAAGAAGCAACATCTTGTTGTGTGAATCATAAAAGGATGTAAGAGAGGAGAGATGACCGAAGGAAGATGAGAAAGATAGAAACTAAATTGGATGATTAAGATGAGTAGGATGACAACCCTTATATAGCCGATCAGGGAATCTAAAAAGTGAGGGAATGCGAACCGGAAGGAAACCCAAGAGAAAAAAAGAATACCAACCAATGATCACTAAAGTGAATTAAATTGCTTAGTTAAATTAAAGAAAACCAAGTGTTAGGAAATATGAAAGGTAAAATTCATTCATTAGTAAAGTAGGAAATATCAAAGGGTAAAGATGGTTTACTGATTAAAGTAGGAAATATGAATAGTTAGAACTAGTTCATTAATAAAATCAGAAAAACTCAAAGGATGAAACCAATGGATTAAAACTAACTTATTTAGTATAATTCAATTGTAGTAGTATTTAAATCGTAACATTATAATTATTATAACTCCATTATAAACAAATAAATATGCTAAATAATTAGATATACACAAGGATCATTGTTATGACATTAAAAATCACAACCGATTTACTTTTAAAACATGTTATTCTATTAACACGAATTATCTTTATTATTGAAATACCCCAAACCTTGATATGTGGTTTAAATGTCAAACTATGTTATATAAAGGCTAAAAGTGCCTTAGAAACATCAGTGACAATTTAAAATATAGTAAAGTGCAATAAAGCACTAAGACACAGTATGAGCAAAAAACATGCTCTAAGCTATGAGTGAACTTGGTTAGGACCCAAAGAGTCTACCAAGACTTGATAACATTCAATTAGGATTTAATAGGGCTAAATAAGTCCTTAGGAAGCTTTGGAAGACAATGAAACCAAACAAAACACAAATAAATACCTTAAAGTCAATATGAGCAAAAATGTGCTCTAAGCTTGGGATGAATGTGTATTAAGACCTAATGGTCATACCTTACCTTATTTATATGTAATGACATATTAAATCAACTACTAAAGAAAACAAGCTTGAAAACAAGTTAAAACACAAAATGTGCTTTAAGGAGTCTTAAAGCACGTTTTGAAAAATTGTCTTGTAAATGAGTTTTTGAATGCTAAATGTCCATCTACTCTTTAATTAACATGTGTACTATATAGTATCACATTGGGTGGCCATATTAGTGGGAAATCAAAAATTTCACTTCTATGTGCCTTAGTTTGTGAATAGTAACTTTATAAGCTAGTTTGTAACATATAATGTTAAAGTAATTAATTGGTCAACAAAGACTAGTATACCCATCCTAGGCATAATGGTGGCCGGTTTTTGTAGTAGTGAGTCACCAAGTTGTAAAAGAAATCAAATAAAGTAAAGTAAAACTTTAAGTAAAGTACTATTTGCTTTATAAGTTACAAATATCTCTTAAAAGCAAATTCTATCTTCATTCTTCCTTCTCTCTCATTTCACACGGTCCCATTCTCCTTCTTCCTCTCTTCTTCTTGTTCTCTCTCGGTAATGTACTACCACCATGGAAGTTCCAACTTTGAACACATGTGAAATCTTGCTCACTTGTTCAAATCAAAAAAAACACCACCATTCTTTCCTCTCATCAAGCTCTTCATTCCTATCTTCTCAAAATTTGAAGATCACCATTTCGGTGCCATGGAGTTCCACCATTGATGGAGCTTGAGCCCATCTTTTCACATATTCATGCTTCCTTTGTCAAGGTAAGGAAACTCAAAGAAAATCCATGTTTCCTCCATGTTTTCATGTTGTCCGAAATTCACCTCAAATGGGTATTTATCTTGCTTGTTCTAGCTTTCATTTGAATCTTCCAAGGGCTAGGAGGAGTCCTCTCTTGATACTTATTCAAGTTCTCTTCCAATTCCAAGGTAAAACAATTACTTAATGTGTGTAAAACAATATGTGTAACTAGGGTTTACAATGAGGTGAAGCACAATGCTTGAATACTCATTCTATTGTTTGTATAATGTTAATAGTTGAAAGGGACCAAAATGCCCTACGTTTTAAAGGAAACAAGAAAGAAATTTGTGAGGAAAAAGAGAGGTAAACAAACTATCTCAATGTAGTTTAAATGCCTTAGGAAAATGAGCTTGATTTGCTTAATAAAATACCTAAGGACCAATGGCAAATGAGCTAGTAAAGTGTTCTCAAGGAGACTAGTAAAAGAACATATGTTTTGGTGTATGTATTGCAGTCAAAGGCATTATTTATGTGGGAATTCAGTGTTAAGGTTATGCAATTTAAGGGCCTAAGAGCCATGTTATTTAAGGGCCTAGTGCCAAGCAATTTATGTTATGCACTATATGTGATGTAGTGCTAAATGTGTGAAGTTGTGTATAAGAATGTGTTTGAGGATTTTAGGTGTTTTGAATGAAAATAAGGTAAAAACCTAAGTGTTGGATGTGAGTATATACAAGAGAAGCTATGGCCAAATTTGGGAAAATGTGTGAGAAGTTCTAAGTGTTTTAAGTGGTTTTGGTGAACTAGGGAGTGTTAAAGGTGAATGAATGTTTACTTGAGAAGAAAACATGTATTAAGGTGATTTAGATTGATGCAAGGATTTAGGTGTTGTCTTTGAAGTTCTAGGAATTCAATGTGTTTTGTGAAGTATTAAAGTCTTGGAGGGTTGTTTAAGGTTTAGGTAATGTGATATTCAAGGAATAAATGAGGTTTAGGTAAGGTTTGAGTAAGGAGTTTTAAGAAATTGTGAGAAAAGGAGATTTAGTTAGTAGAAAAGAAGTTGAGAGATGATGATAAGGTGAAGAGGAAACACCTTGGTATTGGGGTCATTATAGGTGAAATGCCACCTAGAGATTTAGGAGAAAACATTCCTAGTGTTAGGAATTTTGTTGAGATATAAGTAAAGGTTTAAGGAATTAGAAAAAAATAGTTTTTTGTGAGGTTTAAGAATATCTTAAGGGTGTGTTTGAAGTGCCAAATGATGTTAGAAACTTAAGAGGCCTTAGGAGAAATTTGGTGAAGATTTGGCAAAGTTTGGGTAAGTTTAGAAGGCGACCGACCCAGGGGTCCGACCCAGTTTTGGGTCGGTCGAGCCTCTGTAGATGTTAGGAATGTGTTCGGTAATGGTCGACCCAAAAGGGTGGGTCGGACATGGTCGGGCGGTCAAATTTCAAAGGAGGAAATGTTCGGGATGGACCGACCCAGTCGAGTGAGTCGGACGTGGGTCGGACGGGCATGATTATAAGGAAGTAAAAGGGTTCTGTAATGGACCGACCCAGCTGTGGGTCGGTCGATGGGTCGGTCGGACCAAAACATGGTTTAAGGTTATGAAATGATATGTGATGATGGGGATGGTAGGTAATGATGTTATAAGGAGTTGAGGACATGTTAGGTGAGTTTTAGTGACAATTAAAATGGGCTAAAAGTTGTATTAAAAAGTGAGAGTAAAACAAGTTAAAAATGTTAAGTTATGTAACTAAGTAACGGGGAAAGTTAAGCATTGACATATTAAATAATCAAGCCAAACCCGATGTTAATGAAAACAATGTGATGTTAACAGTTGTTGAGAATGCTTGAGGTACATAAATGGACGTGATAAGTGGACTCCGGGACAGGTATGGTTTTCTTGCAACCTGTGTCCTAACGGATTACACCGGTGTATGCCAATGTGTTTCGTATGTTTGCCACGTTATGAGATAAATCATGATGAAACGAGTTTACAGTCGTTATTGTTATTGTATGTTTACGTGCGATACCGGTAACCTCGAATGCGCTTGAAGGGCTAGTTAACCATATTAGGTAAACGTAGGAGAACGGTATCCGGTAACAACGTTCCGACTTAAGAACGTCTAACCACGGCTATGCGTGAGTTGGTTATGTGATGTCGTGTGTGATGTGTATTGAATGTATGACTCTTCTCTTCCCTTGTGTATGTCTAACAAGACTTAACCAATGTTTGTGATTGTTTAATAAAGTCAAAGTTGAACTTCTAATAAGTGCTAACGGGGGAGGAGGAGTCCGGTCTGTTCGGCCCACGCGTGTGAGTATGGGGGTCGTTGTCATAGCAGGTTCGATCCTCTCTGTATGTTATGGTGTTTTCCAATTTGGTTCCCAACCTTCCCTTTAGCTTAACAAGGCTATTACGACTCACGTCGGGCCACAGGGGCATACTATTGTTATGTTTGTTTCGGTGTGCTTGGATCACATATCCGAGACACCTTGTGTTAAGTTAACCGTTCATTTAACGAGACGGTAACGAGTTATGTAACGAGCTTATCATGAGATGGCAACATTCTCTAGGCTCACCAGTGTGTAAACAATGTTTGGGTGGGTTCCAAGGAACCATTCCCGTTATGTTATGTGTTTTGTTGTGAGGCAATATTTATTGGGTATTATGTTGTGTACGTGGAAACGTGCAAAGTGTTGTTAAGTGTTGTATGTAGTGTATGTTGTAGGTTGTATAATGTGAGAGTGTGTGGATCATGGATATGACTCCCAGTTTGTGATAAGAGGGGTTTAAGGATAACCCGATTTAAGGGTATGTGTCGTCTATTAAGGAAGTAGCTCCGTTGGAGGAGAAACACTCTAGGGATGATGAATACCATGGGTGACTTGTTAAGTAGGATGTATTATCCGATCGTTGAGCCCATTGAGGCGAAATGTTAAGTGTTGGTGTTGTTATGTCACATGCATGATTTAAATATAATCAATGCATGCTAAGACGACAATTAGTTGTGCGTGGCCCGGTAGCATGTGGGCTGCGGGATTACCATACCAGCAAAGGTGCTGAGCCCTTGGGGCCACCCCTTTCTCTTCTTTTCCATTTCAGGTACGAAGTGCTGGAAGCCGTTCGAGAGTAGGACGGGTAGTCATTGTACATGGGTAAACTTTAAGTGTATGTATACAGTAGGTGTAGTAAGACGAAATTGTTGTCGGCAACAGTTTATAAACACTCGTATAGTTGATAAGGTGTATGTTGTTGTTGTTGTTAATGGAAGGGGATACTAATGTATAGTTGCTCGGGAATTTAGCCCATCAGACCGGTACATTGTGTATGTATTAGCCTTGCTAGCCACGTGGGTGGCTAACGGCGTTGTAACACCAACAAGTTAAGTAATGTGATGAGGTTGTTCTTCCGCTTGCAGTTTGTTGTAAGTAGTTAATGTTGGATGGGGGTGTTACAAAAAGTGGTATCAGAGCGAAGTATCGCTCTGATGACTGAGTTACCGAGCTTAGGAAGTACCGAGTTGGATTTAAGTACCTTGGGTTAAGGGTGAGTAGCGTGAGAGATACGTAGTTAGGAATAACCAGTGGCTACTGGAAACCTACAATCTCCTTCCCACCCTCCAACAATCCCTGTATATAACTCGGGGAAACAACGCCAGAGAGATGAAAGTCCTCTCATACTCGGAATACCCGATCTGGCTTTATTAAATACCTTTAGGGTACGGAGAACCTGTCATCGGTAGATCCGAAAAACTGGGAATCCCGGAGACGGTCTCCATCTGAATAATGTTAACCGCATTTCATAGCAATGAATGAAGGATCTTGTGTATTGGAGAATAGAATTTCCGGCAACCTGGGTCGACATGCAGAGCAGTCGAGAATAACCAGCTTGCAACGCACTACCGTGCAACAGGCAAGAAATGGAATTAATAACACCCGAGACAAGTGTCTACGGAACCACAGTTGATAAATAAAACACCAACGGTATACCAACGACAAAGGAACTACAACGAGTGCCCAACAAGAGACAAGTCTCAGTAACCACGACAAGGCGTGGAACGTGGAACGGGCTATAAAGAGAATACGACAAAAAAAAGGGGGTCTCCCAGAATGGGAAATACCCTAGTAATGATATGTGAATACAGTGAGAATTCACCTAGACAAGTTATTATCAAGAACAGTAAGATCAGTGAGGGCAACAAGGCCACTGATGACAGTGCGGGTAAAAAACAATACCACAACCGGTATGTGTTAAACCGATAGCCAGTTAGCATGGCGCACTTGCCATAACAAGTGCTGCTATAATAAGGCTGTTCGGAAATTTATAACCACTACGAAGTACTTGGAAAAGTACAATAAGTTAAATGTGATTGTCATAACAGTGGAAGGGCCTGTTAGCAACCTCTGTAATTGTAAGTACACCAGTCAGCAAGAAGCTAGACTTGGTTAAGGTAAGAAGATGTTGTGAAACCATGAAAATTTTTCTTTCAACCCAGATTTATTCAAACCCTTTTCTTTTCAAAACCAGATTTCCTTTAAACCAAACCAGTCAAACCAAGGACAGTTGACAAGGTACAACAATGGATAAACTTTCCTCGATTAAGTTCGGGAAGCGGGAATGAATATTGTCACGGGACAATATGAGGGAGTTGACAACATAATACTTCACCTAGGCGTGTGACGGACACTACAAGTGTACCAACTGTGTTGTGGGACGGGACCGCACTCCGATAGGAGCATGTGGGCCTGACAGACCTACTGTAGGTTAGTTGGGTAAGTAGCAATGTATCAGTAAGATACCCCATATAGTATACGAGTAGAGTCCGAAACACGGAATAGTCGACTCCGTCTACGGTCAGCAGTATAAATCAAACGAGAGCTAAGGATTACAAGGAATAGTTGAAGTTAAGGAATTCAGTTAAGTTAGCAAGACTAAAAGGATTTAGTGAACTCCTTTCAAGGAAATGTTTAAGAGTTAGGAAGTGCGATGGGCACAAAACTGTTATGTAAAGACACCACATATGTCTTAAGGATCCTTAGGGATAAACATTATAGCTGGAATGGTGACCCAGCCTGTACATGGCAAGCAGATGCCTAATGTGGACACATTAATGTGCAATGAACGGATAAATTCCCAGAATGAGTACCTACACTACCAGGAAATGTTAATCTCACAGAAGAAGATAATAACCAGTAAAGAACGCGAAAGGCGTAGCTAACGGAATGTACCAATAAGTGTGAGCCAAATGTAATGGCATAACGTAACAACACCCAGGAGTAATCCTTGAAGGGTGTTCGCATCAACAAACGTTGAACAAAATGACATGACAGAAACACAAGGGTTGAAACTAAAACCCAGTTTAGACATGAGTTGTCAGGAGACGGACTGACAATCCTAAAGGGCATTCCACGAAAGGAAACGTGGTGCAACGACCTTGTCATGGAGCCCAATAACAACCTCTAACCATGTGATAGGTACAGAGAAGTACATGGTGTGGACAGCTACAATGAGCTCAGCTCAAGGCAAAACAAGGCTCACAAGCCATAGGCAAGATATGTTATATAATTCGATTGATTGCAGAAGTTTATGTGATATAAGTGGATAGAGTGGTAAACAAACCACTGCATTAAGAGTGGGGACACTCTCGATATTCTGAAAACCGCAGGAGCAGTAGTAGTAGTGTTATGTGAATCAAGTCCAAGAAATATTTAAGGATGGACGATGTATTATGAAAGAGAGCAATTGGCTTAGTACTATGTGTATAAAGGGAAACACCGAGCTGAATAATGCGGCTGTGACTGGAATGATCGATGCTCATCCAAATGAGGGATGAACCATAAGTGAACAATGTAAGTTTATGTGGGGAGTTAATGTGACAGTAAATACTATGTGAGTTAGTGTTATACAATAAGTGAGAGCACGGGGCGAAGAAGCGACCGTTGTATAAGTGTTGTTGAATGATAATATGGTAGGTCGAACAGTAGAGAGAAGAGTCTCAGTGAAGGACAGTGTGGAATTCCATGGCGCGTAGAATAAGGGATTTACTGCGAGAGTTTACGCCTCTGCACTCTGTATGACTGAGTGTTTTGGTATTGCACTGCGCAGTAATGATCGAGTGGGATAGCTAGGAATTGGAGACATGTTAATATAGAGGAATAATGTATAATGGCCGATGCATAGCCAAATGCAAGGCCGCCACCAATAAAAGTACTTGTACAAAACCAAACGTGGAAATATGATTAACAGTAAGTGACTACAAGTAGCACTATTGCCAAATATCGGTATGGAATATACCCCAAATATTGGAAATAGCGAGAGAGCACTACACACTAGGTAGTAGCTCAATCTCAACCGACAGTAAGTCGGAAGGGAACTAGTCGATCATTGTGAAATACATAGTGGTATACACAGTAAATTGAAAGTGTATAACTCACCGAATTCGCTAACGGTAAGAGATACCACGCGTCGGTTGAGAAACCATTGTTACCATGCGGAAGGTGACAATTGGGATGTACAATACAGTATGAATAACAAATGGGGCAATTAAGCTCTACAGTTATTAGAGTTTCGCCAGTAGAAACTAGTGAGCCAGTGATTCAAGTGTTGAATGTACATGGTGAACAGAGTGAATGGCTAATTATTAACGCCTAGAAGCCTAGCAGGCCAGAATCGAAACCAATTAAGAGTTTTAAACAAACTCCAATGAGAATTCTTGGTTTAGGAACTAAAACCGCACTATGGTTAAGATCCTCTAATCAGAATCCATATGTAATAGACCGCGTGGAAGTTAAAACACTTCACGACGGCAGACATTTTAAGCTAATGTTTAATGATGATTACCGTGGGCGTAATCCCTTTTAAGGGGGTTAGAGCGCAAAACACTTAGTGTATATTACCGTACAAGTGTACGTAGTGTATGTGACTTATATGTGCATAGCACAAAATTATGGTGTTTTGATGATTGGTGTGTGTGTTACGTAAACATACACATTCATTCATGGATTAATTGTGGTAATTGCGCACAGATGATGCGAATACATTGTGATAAGTGTGTGTGTTTGTTAACAGTTGTGTGTGATAGTACAAGTGGGGGAGTAGAGAAACTCCCGGGGGAAAAAAAAGCCCCGACAGTGTATAAAGTAAACCAGGTTGTTGTATTTTGATTAAAATATGTGTAATATATATATATACTTTATAGTGATGCTTAAAAGGGTATGAAACCGACATAGAACCTAGTGGGAATAAGATTCATAGGCAACAGGATTATTAAAGCGAATGGCAGGTAACTGATGGACGGAGTTCTATCCTTGGAGATTTGATCATGATTAGAATGATTTAAAAGATAGAAAATTGGAAATGAGTGGTTTACTTGATGCTTGAAAATGAAGGGGAGGTGGAACTTGATTTGCATGCGATCAAGGGAAGCCGAACACAATTGGGGTGGAAGGATAGTTCAACACTGATGCGATCACATCAGGGTTGGATGAACTCTTGAAACTCCCCATAAGTGGTCACGAATAACCACGCTAATAAAAGAAGCAAAGAGCTTAAGTTGGACTTGGAGTTGTGTGTGTTTTCAAAAGGATTTAAATAGGTATTTATAAAACGTTGATGGATACTTTACGTAATTAAAGTTCTCTTACTTAACCTCACAAAGAAATTTTAAATTTAAGTGCGATTGTTTTAAACTCCCAAAGGCACGGGACGGAAGGTGTCCATCGGACCGGTTCTGCGGGATCACAGTGTATATCAAGGATTTTTGATTGCTATATGCTTCTGACATGTTGTGTGGTATGTGTAATGAATGTTGTTTGACTTGGATTTCCTAAAGTGTATACTATCAAGGCCTAGGAGTCTAAATGTGTGGTGTTACATAGACTATGTGTCTAAAGACTGTTATGTTGTGGGACCTATGTCCAAATGTTGTTATGCTACCCAAGACCGTGAGTCAAAGGGGTTGTTATGGATGTGTAAGTGTTGTTAAGATACCCGGACCATAGAGTCCGAGGTTATATGTGGATATGTTATGTTATGTGGGATGTGAAGTGTTGCCCGGCCCATTAAGTCCGAGGTGTGGTGATGTAAGTATGTTGGTTATGGAAGTTTATTTCCAAGTGATTCCTGTGTTCAAATCTAATGATGTGTGGAAAGTGTGAACTTCGAGGACGAAGTTCTTTTAAGGGGGGTAGATGAAATACCCCAACCTTGATATGTGGTTTAAATGTCAAAATATGTTATATAAAAGGCTAAAAAGTGCCTTAGAAACACAGTGGACAATTTAAAATATAGTAAGTGCAATAAAGCACTAAGACACAGTATGAGCAAAAACATGCTCTAAGCTATGAGTGAACTTGGTTAGGACCCAAAAGAGTCTACCAAGACTTGATAACATTCAATTAGGATTTAATAGGGCCTAAATAAGTCCTTAGGAAGCTTGGAAGACAATGAAACCAAACAAAACACAAATAAATACCTTAAAGTCAATATGAGCAAAAATGTGCTCTAAGCTTGGGATGAATGTGTATAAGACCTAATGGTCATACCTATACCTTATTATATGTTAATGAACATATTAAATCAACTACTAAAGAAAACCAAGCTTGAAAACAAGTTAAAACAAATGTGCTTTAAGGAGTCTTCAAAGCACGTTTTGAAAAATTGTCTTGTAAATGAGTTTTGAATGGCTAAATGTCCATCATTACTTTAATTAACATGTGTACTATAGAGTATCACATTTGGGTGGCCATATTAGTGGGGAAATCAAAAATTTCACTTCTATGTGCCTTAGTTTGTGAATAGTAACTTTTATAAGCTAGTTTGAACATATAATGTTATAAGTTAATTAAATTGGTCAACAAAGACTAGTATACCCTCCTAGGCATAATGGTGGCCGGTTTTTGTAGTAGTGAGTCACCAAGTTGTAAAAGAAATCAAAGAAGTAAAGTAAAACTTTAAGTAAAGTACTATTGCTTTATAAGTTACAAATATCTCTTAAAAGCAAATTCTATCTTATTCTTCCTTCTCTTCTCATTTCACACGGCCCCATTCTCCTTCGTCCTCTCTTCTTCTTGTTCTCTCTCGGTAATGCTACTACCACAATGGAAGTTCCAACTTTGAACACATGTGAAATCTTGCTCACTTGTTCAAATAAAAAACAAAACCACCATTTCTCCCTCTCATCAAGCTCTTCATTCCTATCTTCTCAAAATTTGAAGATCACCATTTCTGGTGCCATGGAGTTCCACCATTGATGGAGCTTGAGCCCATCTTTTCACATATTCATGCTCTCCTTTGCTTAAGGTAAGGAAAACTCAAAGAAAATCCATGTTTCCTCCATGTTTCATGTTGTCCGAAAATCCCTCACAAGGAGTTGTATTATCTTGCTTGTTCTAGCTTCATTTGAATCTTCCAAGGGCTAGGAGGAGTCTCTCTGATGACTTATTCAGTTCTCTTCCAATTCCAAGGTAAAAAACAATTACCTTAAGTGTTAAAACAATATGTGTAACTAGGGTTTACAATGAGGTGAAGCACAATGCTTGAATACTCATTCTATGTTTGTATAATGTTTAATAGTTGAAAAGGGACCAAATGCCCTACCGGTTTTACAAGGAAACAAGAAAGAAATTTGTGAGGAAAAAGAGGTAAACAAACTATCTCAATGTAGTTGAAATGCCTTAGGGAAAATGAGCTTGATTTGCTTAATAAAATACCTAAGGAGCAATGGCAAATGAGCTAGTAAAGTGTTCTCAAGGAGACTAGTAAAAGAACATATGTTTTGGTGTATGTATTTGCAGGTCAAAGGCATTATATGTGGAAATTCAGTGTTTAAGGTTATGCAATTTAAGGGCCTAAGAGCCATGTTATTAAGGGCCATAAGTGCCAAGCAATTTAAGTTATGCACTATATTGTGATGTAGTGCTAAATGTGTGAAGTTGTGTATAAGAATGTGTTTGAGGATTTAGGGTTTGAATGAAATAAGGTAAAAACCTAAGTGTTGGATTGGAGTATACAAGAGAAGCTATGGCCAAATTTGGAAAAATGTGTGAGAAGTTCTAAGTGTTTAGTGGTTTTGGTGAACTAGGGAGTGTTAAGGTGAAATGAATGTTTACTTGAGAAGAAAAACAGGTATTAAGGTGATTTAGATTGATGCAAGGATTTTAGGTGTGTCTTTGAAGTTCTAGGAATTCAATGTGTGTGTGGAATGTATTAAAGTCTTGGAGGAGTTGTTTAAGGTTTAGGTAATGTGATATTCAAGGAATAAATGAGGTTTAGGTAGGTTTTGAGTAAGGAGTTTTAAGAAATTGTGAAAAGGAGATTTAGTTAGTAAGAAAGAAGTTGAGGAGTGATGATAAGGTGAAGAGGAAACACCTTGGTATGGGGTCATTATAGGTGAAATGCCACTAGAGATCTTAAGGAGAAAACATTCCTAGTGTTAGGAATTTTGGTTGAGATATAAGTAAAGGTTTAAAGGAATTAGAAAAAAATGTTTTTGTGAGTGTTAAGAATATCTAAGGTTGTGTGTGTTTGAAGTGCCAAATGATGTTAGAACACATTAAGAGGCCTTAGGGAAATTTGGTGAAGATTTGGCAAAGTTGGGTAAGTTTAGAAGCGACCGACCCAGGGTCCGACCCAGTTTGGGTCGGTCGAGCTCTGTTAGAGGTTAGGAATGTGTTCGGTAATGGTCCGACCAAAAGGGTGGGTCGGACATGGGTCGGTCGGTCAAATTTCAAAGGAGGAAAATGTTCGGGGATGGACCGACCCAGTCGAGTGAGTCGGACGTGGGTCGGAGCGGCATGATTATAAGGAAGTAAAAGGGTTCTGTAATGGGACCGACCAGCTGTGGGTCGGTCGATGGGTCGGTCGGACCAAAAACATGGTTAAGGTATGAAATGATATGTGATGATGGGGATTGGTAGGTAATGATGTTATAAGGATGTGAGGACATGTTAGGTGAGTTTTAGGACATAAAATGGGCTAAAAGTTGTATTAAAACGTGAGAGTAAAACAAGTTTAAAAATGTTAAGTTATGTGAACTAAGTTAACGGGGAAAAGTTAAGCATTGACATTAATAATCAAGCAAACCCCGATGTTAATGAAAAACACATGTGATGTTAACAGTT
This sequence comes from Limonium bicolor, assembly GCA_023374045.1. NCBI lineage: Eukaryota > Viridiplantae > Streptophyta > Magnoliopsida > Caryophyllales > Plumbaginaceae > Limonium > Limonium bicolor. The sequence goes on along the minus strand of CM041776.1, from coordinate 313,662,848 downwards.
GTTCCGAGAATTGCTCGAGGTACATAAATGGACGTGATTAAGTGGACTCCGGTGACAGGTATGTTTTCTTGCAACCTGTGTCCTACCGGATTACACCGGCTTGATGCCAATGTGTTTTCTGTATGTTTGCCACGTTATGAGATTAAATCATGAAACGAGTTTACAGTAGTTATGTTATTGTATGTTTACGTGCGATACCGGTAACCTCGAATGCTTGAAGGCTAGTTAACCACTATTAGTAAACGTAGGAGAACGGTATCGGGGTAACAACGTTTCGATTAAGGAACGTTCTAACCACGGCTATGCGTGAGGGTTGATGATGTTCGTGTCTGTGTGATGTTGATGGAATGTATGACTCTCTCTTCATGTGTATGTCTAACAAGACTTAACCAATGTTGTGATTGTTTAATAAAGTTCAAAGTTGAATTCTAATAAGTGATAAGGGGGAGTGAGGAGTCCGGTCTGTTCAGGCACGCGTGTGAGTATGGGGGTCGTTGTCATAGCAGGTTCGATCCTCTCTGTATGTTATGGTTGTTTTCCAATTTGGTTCCCAACCTTCCCTTTAGATTAACCAAGGCTATTACTGACTCACGTCGGGCCACAGGGGCATACTATTGTTATGTTTGTTTCGGTGTGCTTGGATCACTATATCCGAGAACCTTTGTGTTAAGTTAACCGTTCATTTGAACGAGACGGTAACGAGTTGTAACGAGCCTTATCATGAGATGGCAACATTCTCTAGGCTCACCAGTGTGTAACAATGTTGGGTGGGTTCCTAAGAGAACCATTCCCGTTATGTTATGTGTTTGTTGTGAGGCAATATTTATTGCGGTATTATGTGTGTAGTGGAAACGTGCAAAAGTGTTGTTAAGTGTTGTATGTAGTGTATGTTGTAGGTTGTATAATGTGGAGTGTGTGGACAGGATATGACTCCCAGTTGTGATAAGAGGCGTTTAAGGATAACCCGATTAAGGGTATGTGTCGTCTATTAAGGAAGTAGCTCCGTTGGAGGAGAAACACTCTAGGGATGATGAAATACCATGGGTGACTTGTTAAGTAGGATGTATTATCCGATCGTTGAGCCCATTGAGGCGAAATGTTAAGTGTTGTGTTTTGTCACATGCATGATTTAAATATAATCAATGATGCTAAGACGACAATTAGTGTGCGTGGCCCGGTAGCATGTGGGCTGCGGGATTACCATACCAGCAAAGGTGCTGAGCCCTTGGGGCCACCCCTTTCTCTTCTGTTCCTATTTCAGGTACGAAGTGCTGGAAGCCGTTCGAGAGTAGGACGGGTAGTCATGTACATGGGTAAACTTTAAGTGTATGTATACAGTAGGTGTAGTAAGACGAAATGTTGTCGGCAACAGTTTATAAACACTCGGTATAGTGATAATGGTAGTTGTTGTTGTTGTTAATGGAAGGGGATACTAATGTATAGTTGCTCGGGAATTTAGCCCATCAGACCGGTACATTGTGTAGGTATTAGCCTTGCTAGCCCCGTGGGGGCTAACGGCGTGGTAACACAACAAGTAAGTAATGTGTGATGAGGTTGTTCTTCCGCTGCAGTTTGTTGTAAGTATTAATGTGATGGGGTGTTACAATTATATAGTACGCTCGTAAATTATAGTATAATACCATAAACTATATTATGCTCGTGAACTAATATACTTATAAACTATATAATAGATGTATTTTAAATCAACATTACTCTTTGAATCATATCATTATTATTATTATTACTCCATTTTTAATTAATAAATATACCAAGTTAGCTAGAGAAATACAAGGATAATTAATACGAAGATAAAAATCACCACTACCATAGTTTTAAAATAGATTATTTTATTAAACGCATTGTCATTATTAAATACTGTATAATATGCTCGCAAACTATATAATATATAATCGTAAACTAGAAAATAAATGTATTTTAAAATTTAGGGGTATTTCATTATTCCCCTCTTAAAATAAAGCTTCGTCCCCGAAGCTCGATCTTACCCCATTAACCAATGGTCCTACTAAGAAATAAATCAATTATAGCTACTTTACATTAAGGTTTATATCATATCACTAACCATAATAAATTTGGTTATTGCATTCTACCTCACTCAAAAGATTATTACGTCCTCGTAATTAACTTAGCGATTAACTCATAACTAAATCAAAGAATGAGGGACAATTAGATAAGATTTTGAGCTGCAAGATTTCACGTCTAAGTTCACAACCACAAGACTATAATTCATTCAAATGAAATTCCAATCATTGTCAATAAGATACAATTCAATATGGAATTTCAATCATCAAACATTCATTCGATATATCGATCCTTCTATAAAAGGAATTACTGTAAATCACAAAATTCATAACATTATCACTTGAGCATCATAGGCTATTAACATTTCATAAATTTCATCAAATTTGACTCATATCTAAAATCTTCACTTATGCCTTTGTGTCAACATATACCGCAATCAATATTTCAACATATCAAGCAAAAAAAACATTCAATCATAATCGCGCAAAAATATCTCAAAATGCATTAAAAACAAAGAAAGCATCAGAAAGTAATTCCCCCGAAAGACGGCTTGTCCAAATTTTAATCCTAACACCAATTATTCCATTTTTAATTTTTCTTAACCTATTTTCTAGTCGGTTTTGCTCTGATACCACTTTGTAACACCCCGGATTTTCTAACCTTTTATTAGGTCTTTTTTTTTTTTGCAATTCAAGTTTAATATTAGTAAGCAGCGGAATCGAAACCTAAACCCGGGGCATTATTGCCACACTCGCAACTAAACGAGTGCTAAGGCCTAAATAATTAACTCACTAATGACCTATTATTATTAATAAAGTAAATACAACACCTATTAAAATAATTTCTTACAAATGTAGAATTATCAAGCCAAAAATAAAATCCAACTATAAATAATCAGACTATGTGGAGTCGCCTTCCCAAACCCCAAGGACTTCATCAGTACCTGTGGCAGAAATCCAAACAAACATAGAAAGGGCCACGATAAAGTCAGAAAAACTGAGTAAGCTACCACTTCACCACGTAAAAATCTTTTTCTCTTTAGAAATCATTTTTAACAATATAACCACACAACATACAACACATTTCTATAATATTTACACACAACAACAAAATTGTCATAACTGTAAAATACTTCACATTGGATTTCTTTAATAACTCAAAAATATATTAGTCAGATTATTTTAATTATCTTCCTTGTCCCAACGCGCAGCCAGGACAAAACAACTTTACTTTCTCTTTGGGTACAACACGCAGCTGTAACCCGGACCCCAACACGCAGCCGGGAATCCAACCAAGCCACTAAATCCTTAAGTGTGCACACCCCCCAATAGTTCAAAGGACTAAGGAGTAGATCTAGGGCTAACTGTGTCCTAGTGCGGCCCACAGTATCTCAAGCTTATGCGTCCTAATGCG